>JAOEHY010002081.1:0-26550 GCA_025447955.1 Psilopsiagon aurifrons
GTCCCTGCCCATGTCAGGGGGGCTGGAACTAGATGATCTTAAGGTCCTTTCCAACCCTAACTATTCTATGATTCTATTATTGCTGTTGCAGAGCTTAGTGACTGTAGTCATGATTAGCCACAGAAATATCTCTAATTTCTTCAGTTCATACACAGCCTCTGGGAAAATGGTTTAAGACTCTGCCTGGCAAGATCATGGAGCAGATACTCCTGGGAACTGTGCTTCAGCAGCAAAATGTGCTTCAGGGCAAATTGTGCCTGACGGATGTGGTGGCCTTCTACAGTGGAGTTTGTGGGTAAATGAAGAGCAACTGGTGTCATCTACCTGGACTTTTGAAGGCATTTGACACTGTCCTGTGCAACGTCCTTGTCTGTGAACTGGAGAGACATGGATTTGTCAGATGGACCTACAAGAAAGCTGGAGATAGAGTTTTTACAAGAGTACATGAGGACAGGACAAGGGGATGTGGTTTTTAACTGGAAGAGGGGAGAGTTGTATTAGATATTAGGAAGGAATTCTTTACTATGAGAGTCATAAGACACTGGAGCAGGTTTCCCAGAGAAATTGTGGATGTCTCATATTGGATGGGGCTTTGAGCAAGCTTATCTAGTGGGAGGTTTCCCTGTAGCAGGGGAATGATGATCTGTAAGGTCCTTTTCAACCTAAACCATTTTATGATGACCTCATTTGTTCTTAACTTCTAGCACAAAATTATGCACATCTGGAGCAAGCTGCTGTTACAACATGGTGATTTTTCTTAGAAGAATAATTTGGTGTAGTTCAGGGTTTTTGTGTAAGGACTTGAGTCTTTCCACATTTCCTTCAGCTGTGTTGCTTGATTTGAGGTTTTGACTAGAAGATATTGTTCTGGTCTTTATATGTATAATAGCAATTGTTCATAATTGGCAATAAGCAATGTTAAGCAAGCATATATTCTGGACACCTGATATCCTTTTCTACTTTAGTGCCATTAAAAGGTATACATACAATGTACGATGGTGATACAGACAGTTAAACAGACATACAGTGATTCTTCTCCCTTCTTTCTCCTTCTTGCTCCCTCTGCCTTCCCCCAGCTTCGTTGATGTGGAAACTCTAGATGACTAGAACTGTTAATACATATCTAAACTGGATGACTTGAATGGCTGCCTATTCACTTCTCTCTCAAACATCCTGAGACCTATCGGAGTTCCCTGGCTTTGTCACTGCAGAGGGAACAGTGCAAGGATGTGCTCTGCCCCTTTGGCTCAAGCGCATATCACACTCATCCTCCACACAATGATGCCTGTTGAATGGTAGCAGTATGTCTGATGGGAGAACAAATGAATTGACAAATGGTTCTGCAAGGCTGTATATGCAATATCCAAGGTATAGTAGCTTGCTGATCAGGGGCACCTCATCTGCCCGCTCAGCTTTGCTGTGCTGAGCACTGCGATGTGAGTGTGCCAGAAGGCTGGGACAAAGTGTTCCCTGTGCCCAAACGTACACACTGCTGGCTGTCAGTGTTGAAATGGCATTCATGGAGTGCTTCTGGGCATGAAGATAGAAGTGGTATCTCTGCTGAATCTGAGCTTCAGTGGCATGCTTGTGTGGCATTGCTATCCTAACTATAGAGTTGGATCCTCTTAAAAAATAAGAAATACCTTTCTGGCTGCTGAAGGTGGAGATTTGGCTCTTGATTAATTGCAGCTAGTGCTTTGTAGTGAAAGGAAACTTGTATGTGATATCTCTATTACTTAAAGTGCAGCATGTGGGAAGAACTGTGTATCTTGTCCAGGAAGACTTTGGAAGGGTGAGTCAAGCTACTATACGAGGGGAAAATACAGGGTTTGTGGTGATAAAGCTTATGCATATGTTGAAATAAATATCTTACACTTATTTATACATCGCTATTCTTACACAGAAAATTTTTGTGGATGGTATGCATCATATCACTTAAAGAAAACTGCCAATAAATCTGAATTAAACTATTAAAATGTGGTTATAAACTGTTCAGACTAATTCTTAGCCTTGCCTGTTCAGCAGTAGTTCATGGGGCACTTGTAACATGCAAAGCAAAAGTTGCTGATGTTGCAGTAGCAGTATCCTCCTGTTTTTTGTTCATCCCACTTCATAGATTTCCTAGATTTGCAAAATGAACTGATTTTTGCAACCACAGCCTGTAAAAGTGTCTTTGTAGAAGGTAACTTTCAAGTATGTGATTTAGGTGTGTAAGAGAATTTTATCACTCAAATCAAAATCATTTTTCCCTGCCCATGGCAGGGGGGTTGGAACTTGATGATCCTAAGGTCCTTTCCAAACCTAACTATTTTATGATTCTATTCTATGATTCTATTTTGCTCAGTTAAGAACTTCATCCTGTGCTTTAAACTATGTGCTCAAATCAATCTTCCTGTTCTTCCCAATAAAGTTAGATTGTGCTTCTCTTGTTAGAATGAAGTTGCCAGCTTGTTTACTTTTATTTTGAGGGGTTTTCATTATTTTTGTTATAGTTGGCAGGCTTTGTTTATAACAAGGAGAATCTGACAGTGCACCATGTAGTCTTCTCATACTGGTATAGTAGATAACCTTACTCTATAGGCTAAGAAATTTGCATTTGGGTAGTTAAGAGGATTTTTTTTTTTTCTTTATTTAAGCATTTAAAAAGTGTGGGGCCTGGTATGTTCAGAAGTGCTGATCACTTGTGGTTTCTGTTAGTAATCAATCATTTGTTGGCCCATTATCACTGGAGGGGCAGGGAGAATCACTCCTAAAAGCATTTCCAGAATGTCTCAGAATTTAACTCCTGTTAAGCAGTAGGTCTCTTTGCTCAAAAGTGACCATTTTTTAAAGTGGTAAAAAACAATTTAAACAGCAGTTTAGTTAAGATGTTAAATTTAATATCTTGCTTTTTAAATGTCTATTTTTTTATTACCTTCCTTCTGTATGCTGTTGTTGCAGCAACAAGATCTTTGTATGCGAAGAAGTTCTGATATTCCAAATGTAAATCTAAAGAAAGGCTAGGTTTCTTACCAGCTTTAGAACTGCAACATTTGTAAACAGTTAGCACTTTAGCTATTTAATTGCAAATATGTGGGTTCTTTGTGTACTACAACCGATTCTATCCTGTGGATAAGTACCCACATTTTGGGATTAATTATAGTGCTTGTTGGGCATTAAAGGTAATGGGTTTATTTTCAATAAAGAGGTCTGCAGTTTGAATCTCAAATTGAGTGAACTCAATCCAACATTTATGTCTTTCCCTTCTTAAGGTAGGAATCATCACTGACTGGAAGTGGTGACTTGTTTGTGGTAACCAGCAGTGGGAATTATGGCATTAAGTAACTTTTAAGTATGACTGTCTTCCTTGTGAAAGCTCACTTGTCTCCTAAAGTGTACAGAGGTCTGGCTGTGTGGTGCTCCATTCATTGTTGTTGAATCTATGTAATTACTTTAAATATACCCTCAGCTTTTATTTCTGGAGTTTGATGAGCAGTGTGCTGTTTTGCATAATCTGACAAAAGCACTGAATTTCAAGGTTAGTTTTACACTGTCCTTATCTGAAGTGATTGATAGTAAGAGCCTGATGTGATTGAGTTATGCTGCAGCATGCAATCAGATACCATAAATAGTATTATCTACATAAAGTCTTGGAACTGGTTGCTGTGCTGCTTCTAAAGTGCACTTTGGCTTGGATATTGAAGCCATAGGTTGGATAATAATTTTAAAATATCAATCTCTCTATTAGGCAGATAATACACTGGTTAACTAATTTGTTTTTTGAAAGACTCAAAATTGTAAAGAAATATATGCTAAGAAAAACAAGTGTATTGTTTGTAGCTTGTAAAAGCTCTTTGTACCTCTTGTTCAGTCAGCATATGTGGTCCTTATCAAACAGGAAGTGCACTCTTATCAAATTACTTAGAACAGTCGTCATCCCTATCAATTTTCATTTCCCCCTTGTACAAGAAGAAAAAGGGGTGTGCATGTGTGTGAGGCAATGTGAATCAGACTTTGCCCAAACCTAGGGTTTCTGTCTAAGTTTAAGGTAATGATGGAGGCAAGGAGGAGCTGTAAAGAGCTTGAATTAAGGAAAATGTCTGGATGAGCTGTGGTCCCAAATAGTGTTGCTACAAAGAAAGTCTGGCCTTGCCTTATTCAAAAGGCAAGGCATATTTCGTGAAATATCTGACTTATCTTGAGGTAGTGTATTAACAAGTGATCATTGAAGTGAAACTATTATTTAGTTATGATTTCATGACTTTTTCATGGTAACTTTTTTGCTAGACCGTGGTGTTGGCCCTTTTCATTTTCTCTAATGCTAAGGTGTACTTGTGCTATTTGGAATTTATCAAACTGGTTATAAATGGATTAGCATGATGTTTCAGCTTTGTCATACAATCAGTAGAAGTAGGCTAGCATAATAAAGCTTGTTTGATAAACTTACATTCAGCAGTGTTTTTTGTTCTTGGTAGTTTGCAGCAGACGTTAGGCCATCTTCACGAAATGTGTTCAGCCTTGCAGGCTGTGTCTAAAGTGTGAAGCATAAATTTGTTACACCTACAACATAAACCTATTTCTTTAGTCCCAGGTGTGCCTTAGAATTCTAGGGGCATCCTCTCTATCCAGCATCACAGTAACTATATGTTATTGAAAAAAATAGCAACTAGGGGAAAAAAATGAATCTTCTGTATAGCACTTATGTTTCTATGTCAGTTTTTCCAGCCACAATAATCAGGTTAATTCAATTAGGCTTTGTGTCATCTTTTCCCCTTTTATCTGAGGTATAATGTTTTGCTGTACACTAGAGGGAAATAGCAAAGATTTGGCAATGTGCACTTGCAGAATATGAAATTCTTCATCTGAATTGTAGCTACTTCTTCAGAAGGACTTCTGGTTGCAGAAATAAAGATGGATGGATTTAAACAATGATAACTTCATAACCTTGTGATTCTAGAAAAGTCACAAAGGTTACTGCTGGTCTCCAGCTTGACTGAAATGTGAGTGTGGTGCACAAATTCTGTGAGTCTGCAGATGACTCACTGCTTGCTTGAGATTCTTTTCCCACAGGTTCGTGCACCCAACAGGTTGGTGAAGAGCACTTCCACTGTGTGAAAAACCTTTCAGGTCTGCTTCCTGATCCATCTTGGACTTGCTAAATTCATTTTAATGCATTCATATTTTTTTCTTCTCCTCTTTGGGATTTTTTGCTGCCAGCAAAAATAGGAATGATGTTGGAAAATGTCATCCTCTAGGATGACTGCTGAGTTCTTTGTTTTTTCATATATCTGTTGTGCAGAAAAGACCTTACAGGTTGAGGCTGGGAGATACTGCACCAAAATCTGCTATTTACTCTGCATCTATATGCTGGCTTAATCAGAGCTGTGCAATGTGACTATAACCTGAGGCTGCTTCTGTTGAGGTAGGCTCCTGCACTTCCAGACTCTGAAAGTAATCAGGAGAGAATTTGGTTCATTAGAGACAACTAAAGGAAATCTTGGGTACTAATCGAAGGTAGAGCCCTGCAGTAGAAATTGCTAAACTTCCCCTACACCCTTGAGGGGAAAAAAGAGAACTATTTGTTTGACTGTAACCAGGTTGGGTAAACGTGATGGCCCTTAGGCAGTCTTCTCCCTTCTGCTGAGCTATCCCATATGGTCTTGTTTAGAATTGTGGCTTTACGGGTTTCTACCAAGTGTCCTGCTAAACTATGGAATAGGTCCCCAAAAGGAGTGTGAGGTTATGATTTTCATGGCAGTGTGGAAAATTAATTCATCATGATGATTGCCGTTTGGCTGGTGGTTAAACAGAGGCATAGATAATGTTAATGCATGCTGCTTGCAAGACTGATAAGTCAGTTAAACCCCATGCAGCTGGGATGGATCCCTTTTCATCAAGATTTCTTTCAAGGCTCATGAGACTTCCTCCAGATAATAAATTAGCAGCTGGCAATGGAATACCAAAGTTGGTTCCGTTCTTTAAACTCTTAATACAAACTCCCTCAGGGTACTTTAGAAAAATATTGGCTACAGTAGATTTACCCCCCTTAGAAATTTTCTTTAAAAAAAAAAAAAAAATCCCTTGATGAGTCATTTAGACTTATGTAAAATATCCTGCTGGGAAGTTCTTAGTGATGTGATATGTCAGGATTTCAGTCATCTGTTGTGGGAAAGAAGAGAAGGTACAGTGCATAGACACATGACTGCAGTAAAACAACTAATTCATATTCAAAACATGAGCACCCGTCAGGAGTGCTTCTGAAGATCTAGAATAGTTTTAAAAGCTCCAGAGCTTAAGTTTGATGTAAGCACTGTATTTTTTTTGGCTAGTCTTTTTAAAACAATTATTGCTGCTTAAATGATACTAACAGTATCTTTCATCTCTTGTAGCTGTTGTAATTTGAAAAGTACTTCTGAGTTTTAAACTATTCATTTCCTGAAATTGTTCTGCAAATTAGTCATTACATAATTTATAATAACAAAAGGGGATGTTTTTGAAATATGAATCTGTATAAACACTGTGAAATCACAGCCTTTTTGTGAAAGATTTTTGGAACCAGGAGCATTAGGCTCATGCTAAACCCTCTAGCATCCTAAACAGATAAGGCTATACATCAGTCAAACTACAGAGATATGATATTTAAAACTCCTGCTTTGTTTTTCATGAGTACTTTTTTTACAGCTGGCAGAAAGAAGGATTCTTCATTCTATCTGTAACAACTTTTGCAGTAGCAAATGTTCATGTAAGGAAAGTAAAGCTCACCAAGAACTGCAGCTCTGTAATGGGAAGCCCAGTTTCAGCTAAACTTGGTATTACTTGCTATTGCATGCGGTAACAGGGACTGATGGGGATCCTTCTACTCTGTATGTCTACAGAAAAAATTCTACTTACAAGCTTCAGGTTATAAGTGTAACAACAACAATAAAAAGATTTCCTTTCCCCGCTTCCCTGACTATGAGGTAAAAGCTAATTGATTTTCCTGGCCATAGCAGTGTGACATGTTGTAGTTCTGACTTTGCAGTGTTAATTAACACCTCAAGATACATCCACATTATATTTCAAATATAATGGATGATCATTACCTGATCAAATCCAGCTTTACCTCACATTTACACTCTGAGCCTAACCTCTCCTGAGCAGGCTTTCCTCTGACTTCAGAGGGTGCTTAAGCAGCTGCACCTGCCTTCAGGGTGTGTGTGCAACTGCTGTGTACCCCAGAGCTAGAGTTATGGCTCTGTCATAGAGTTGAGGATCCTGTCAGAACTCTATGTCACTGAAATTAGCAAGGCTTAACAGTAAAGTTACAACTTCAGCACAAATGCTCTTGTATAGCGTGGCTATCTGCAGCTTGAAGGCATACGGGCTGGGCACTTGACATGTTAGTCCTAGTCAGTAGACACTGTCCTCAGAATGGCATGGTGGTAGCTGTTGGCACTTCTGGAAGCAGAATTCCATGTGAACAATATTGTATTGTAAAAGGGAAAGTACAGGATGTATTAGGACCTGAGTGATGGTAGTGGATGTTTGGGTGTTCTAGTAAGTGGGATTCTAGTAGCGAAGAAGGCTTGATTGTTGCAAATGTGCCAGCTATGGTTCTGTGCTAGAGCATTGTTGTTAAAGGACAGATGAAAGCTTAAAATAGGCAAATGTATTCTGTGAATGTAACACCATGAATGTGCGGAGGATAATGCTATTGTTGGAGTGCAGTGTTAGTTTGAAAAAACTTCTGAAGCTGCGACTGCTAAATATTACTAGAATGAGTGTACCCTATGTGCTTCTACTAGGTGTGTAAAAGGCTTGTGACTAGAAATGAGTATAGTACGTTAAAATCTAAATTAATTGACAATGATTGGGTGGGAATGTATGTGTAATTATTTCCCATATCTCAGGTATGTAAGATCTATACGTATGCTCAGTGGGGAAGAAATGTTCAATTTCACTTCATGTTCCTTATTAAATACTTTAATGTGTTTAAATTAAAATGCTGCTGGTAGCAGTTTACAGAACAGTTTACAAAATAAGGAGCAACTTAGAATATTTTTGTTTTCAGAAATTCACATGCCAAATCCTTTAAATCCAATCAGATCCTAAGACTGGGATGAAAGTTGTTTGTTGTTTTTTGTTTGTTTGGGGGTTTTTGTTTGTTTTTTTTTTAAAGAGTGTTGGTCTGTAGGAACTGACTTCTCATGCATTTCATGCAGATATCAGTGTGACTGGAATGAGGATATCCTTTTATAGGGCTGTTGTGAGCCAGTAATTGCATTGACTTCTCTTCAGTGGGTATGTATCTTATTTTATCAAGTGATGAACAAACTACATAAACCTGCACACATTGAAAGGCAACAAAAGCTGTGAATTTTCTAGTTACAATTACGCATGGGATTTATCTGTTCCTTTCATCTATTCTATAGGATCACTCACTTCTAAAATGTAGCACCAATAATCAAATAACGCTTATGAGTTAATCTTGTTGTTTCACAGAACATAGTATATCCTGCACATGATCTTACTTGTGATGCTTGGAGTAGGGCTCCAAACTCCAATGTTCTGTGAAATTAATATATTTTTACTGATTCCACTGATCAGCCTATGTGTTTACGATTTTTTTTATTTTTTTTTATTCCCAGAAGGAGTAAACTTCAGTAAGCTGTGATTTATATTTGGGTTTACGTTTCAAAGCAGTAATTGTAGTAAGCTCTTGGTTGAGAGAGCTTAGTTCTCTTTTTAGGAGGAAATTAGTGTCTTGCATTCTTTTGAAAGAAAGTTACCAATATTAAATACATCTTAATTAGAATGGATATTTTGATCTTTTGAAGAGTACGAAGGTTGTATACTATTTTAAACATCATAACTGATGAGTCTAAGACACTAAAAAAAATTAAAAGTCGTCCCCCCCCAAACAAGAACATAAACCAGTTTAGAGTAGGAAGTTTATCTTCCTTTAAGTAAGGGTCATGTTTACCTGTATTCTTAGGTCCGTTAATGCAGTTTGGATTCTAAAGCATCTATTTCCTGCTAGAGCAACTGGACCATGCTTCTTTGGTTAACAGAGGCAGTTTTGAGCTACAGCTTTATAATGTCCTTGAATTATCTCGGTACATACTTTTATCAGAAATATGATACAGCTGTAATGAAATCGTAGTTGAAAGGAAAATTTGCAGTAATAACACAGATAGCAGAGTACCGGTTCAGCTTGTCTTTTTTTCTTCCTTTGTTCAACCTTAACAAACCAAAGTGCCAGTGGTGTTGAAGGAGGGAGTTTTTACACAAGATGCAAGTTGCTCTTTGTCAGTACTGTGTTTAATGATCAGAATGTGTAGAATATGTATTTTCCTTCCTTACAAAATTTGTTTTATTTTTTTCCATAAAATCGTAACTTCGTTGTTAACCACAAAAATTGATTTATGGTCAAAGTTCTATATCCTCTTAGAGTTGGAGGATGCATTATAAATGGTTCCTAAATTTGACCGTACTTTAGTTAACAAAACCTCCTATGTCTATGCATAAAACACACAAGATTGAAAGCTATAGCCAAGGAGTGTACATTGGAGATGTGAGTGCTCCTGCATTCTTCCCACCTTCTGGATTATGGATGTGTCAGTACAGCAACCAAGACTAAGAAAAATCTTACATGTAGCTGTATAACCCTGATATGTACTAGACTGAAATAGAGACTGAGGGGAACTGAGAAGTTCTAAAGCTTTTTAACAGCATTTCCCTCTTGTATTCCTCTGGATATGAGTTTCTGTGCTAAGAAGAATAAGCCAGGGTACTTCTGGGAGCAAGTTTCCAGTGGTACGAAAAATGGCAACATATGTTTTGTGGAGTGAAAATACTGTATGGAAAATAGTAAGCTGTTTATTTCAAAAATAAAGAAACTTGATGTAGGCTGCTTGTGGTTGGCCTCTTTAATTAAAGAGTAACTGGCCTTTTTGAGATAATGAAGGGCTGCTACTTCATGAGTGCTGCTTCAATAAGCATTGACGTTGTATTTTAATTGAAGCTTGTAAGTAATTTGATTAGAGGATAAGGCATTTTAAGGCTTATGTTTACCTTTATATTCTCTTGTCAAGATTTGCAGAATAAATATTGAAATGTAAGCATGCTGGGAGTGAAGCTTTTTGAGCCCACTCCTTCAATGCAAAAGATCTGAGACTGGGTTTTGTGTGTTAAAACCTCAGAATATGTTTTGGTTTTGGGGAATGTATTGAAGTTTTTGACCTTTTTTATATTGCAGATTTTGAGTATATTCAAAGTAAGCATAAGATTTGAACTGCTATTAGAACGTTTTAATGGTCAGTATTACAGTGAGGTAGATAACACTGTGGAAGTGGTGATCTTAAGCTTCTTGTGTACTTGTCCATTCTCTGATGGAATCTGTTAAAAGTAGTTTCAAATACTTCAGGTTAAATTTTGTTCTTGCATCCATAAGGATTGACTGGAATGTAGTAGTATTCTGTTGTCAAGAAAAAGGCAATTGCTTTGTTTCGCATAGTAGAGTCAAATTTTTGTTGTCTCTTTTCAATTGGAACTTCATTGAGGTTATTCTCACTTTGTATTGTAATTTAAAACCCAGCTAGTGCTGCACTAGACCCATATAGTCTCACTTCTGGTGGTGATGAGATGGAGCCCCCACCTACCTACAGGCCTATGTGAGAGTAAGTCAGATTTTTTGATTAATAACCGGGTGTAGCCTGTGTTGTCTGGAGGTGTTGTAGACATAAGGATTATTAGTATAGGGAAGTGGAATTTTCCAGGCATGGGTCTGTTTTACAGCTTTTTGGTCTTCAGCTATGTTATCCACCTGTCTGTGTTCCCTTACAAAATGCATACTCTAGCGCAGTAGTATAAGCAGTTAAATTTTAATAGCTCTTGCTGGAAGAGGTTAAGAAGAAAAGATACGGAAAAATCTATTCCTCTTTAGACAGATTTCCGTAAGTGCTTTTCCATAACAAGTTGTTTAAATATTTAATGCAATGTAAGCACAAACAGATACTCTTTTACAAGGAATGCCTTCATTAAATATCTATTCCAAGCATGACAGGAAGACTGAAAGGTGCTTATCTAAAGAAAAGAACATGTATTCTATAAAATTATTGGATAATAGATATGTAAGTTTCTAGTTTGCAAGCTCTTTCTAAAGCACTAATGGGATTGTAGATCTCAATCTTTGCAGCATGGTATTTTAACTTCATACTCAATGGGGGCACATGTAAGTTAGCATACGTACACAGGAATATATTTGCATTGTGACTTAAGCTTGCATACTTACATGTGCAATTGAATCTCTCATGGGGAATGTAATTTATAACCTAGTGAAATTTTCTAGGCTATAAATTTTGGTAAGCAGCTGCTTTTTCAAGGTTCATGTCCTGTATTACTTTCTGTAAACCTCTTTGCTCAAATGCAGAGGTTTCCCTGAAGCTCTCCAGCTCACAGGAGACTAATGAGGGAGATACTTTTTGGTTTACCATCTTGTAAATTCTCCTCACAAATCCATGCTTGCTTCCCTTCTTCTTTGATGCTGCCTATAATGCACTTTTTAATTATGGTAGCTGGTTGCCATGCTGCTGCTTGCCCTGAGTGATGACACTCGCTCCCAGGCTGGCTGGCATGATGGCCTTTTCACTTGCATTTGATTGCCACGTTCTGTATTTCTAGTCTGAAATGTGTGGTCGCATGTGTCCATGAGACTTTTGTAACAATAGTTGCAGGTTTGTGCCTTTAAGCTTCTGATTTTTGCTTAGGCAGTACCAGATCTCAGAGGCAGGATCCGCAGGAGGAGAGGTCAGAATACTATTAAAGGGAGTTACTAAACTGTAAAAGCTCTGATGACTGCTTGTATCCTAAGCCTCTGTACAAGTTTACTTTGAATTAGTTTGGCAAAAACCCATTCTGGTCTATAAAATCTATGGAACTGGTGTTTTGCTTTAAACTGTGGTTCTAGCTGGAGTATATCTGTCCATTCAGAGACTGGTGTTCGTCTCTAAATGCCATGAGATAGGTTGTAGTTGGCTTTTCTTTCAGAAAGTACTTGATACTCCTCTAGCCTGTTACTCCCTCTGAATCAGTTGTAATCAGGAGTAAAATCTTTGTGGAGCAGGAAGTTGTGATACTGTGTATGTGTAGCTGAAACTTGTGAGGGCACATCTGTGGGATTGTACTCATCAAAACTGCTTTGTACTCCCTCCTTCCCAATTACCCAGTACTGCACCCCTGGAGTCTAATCTCTTCTATGGAGAAAATGACTGGAAGAAAGGTGAAATAAAGGTCTCTACTGGAGGTAATGCTTTTATATCCACTAACTGTATAACTGGTCTACTTGTTGACATGAAGGAAAATATCATGAGGAAATGAATAGCAAGTCTCAGCAGTCATTCAGCACAGCAGCCCTGTAACAGCTGAGCTTGCAGTGGGCATTGAAAACTCCTTTCTTATCCTCCTCCCAACCCCACCGCTTTCCTAAATTTCACTGTCTCTACTAAAACACTAAACTTCATGCTGCTTAGTATTTTTTTTCCTCCTATTAAGCTTGATTTCACACCTACTTATGACCCCTTTCCCTGTTGTCTCCCCTGCCCTTAAGTAAGTGGGAGTGTAATGTGGCCTTCTGCAAAATACAAATGGGATTTACGTCAAAGTCAAGATAATGGGAAGGAGCTTTTAAAATACTTTTTTTCTTTAACTTCAGGATTTTGTTTTAGTACTTAACATCTCAGAATAATGTTTTGTTGGTTTTTGAACCAGGAGAACTGAGAATATGCTCATAACACCTCTTAACATTTGGTTTTATTGGAGCAATTTGTAGATAATAATACCTAATATATGTTTCCTTTTAATTATGAGAATCAACAATATAGTGAGTTCTCTAATTGGATGTTGCCAAATAAGGGTTCAGTTGTGAGTGATCCAGCAGCACTAGCAGGATTGCAGGTGTGGTCAGCCTCACTCTTGTATTTGGTTTTTTAGCTTTACATTTCATTGTCTTTTACAAGGCAAGGCATGTGTTTGTAAACAAATTCAGGCATTTAAGAGCTTGAAAATAATCTACTAAATCAAATCACAGTAGCTGAGACCTGGTGTGTGTGTGTGTGTGATTGCAATGCTGCTCTTTTTGAGATAGTTCTGGATCTTGTGGAGAATGTTCTGCTGTTCATAACTAATTAGTTATCAATGGGAGCTGTGTAAAATAGACTGCCCTCAAGTCTATGCCACTGACAATAAGGATCCTTATCAAGGTGACACATCAGTGATGAATATGATACTGTTGGCAGCACGCTCTGTCCGTGTAGAATGACAGAAAATTCAGTTTTTCCTGTGTGTTTTGCATGAAGCCAGAAATATTCCTGGTTTTAAAACTGGATGTATATTTTTTTCCCTTCAAAAAATAATTGTCTTGCTTACTTTGGGCTGTGGTGAGTATTTATATGTTATCACTGAACACAATTGTTAGACTGGAATGATCAGAAAAAAACAGGAGGCAAAAACAACCCTAAAAAGCGAAGCAGGTAAAATTTGCATATTTATAAATATTTAGATATCTCTTATTGCATGATATCTAAATGAAATACACAGCACATACATATGCTGTTGGTTTTAGCTAGATCAAAAGATTAACTCTGTTTACCATGTGGTTTCTAGTATCGAGAAAGACAAAGTGAACCTTGGCTTTAAGCTGTCATTCTGAAGGAAAGCATGAAAACCTCTAGTCAACAATTATCCATCATTAGCCACCATAGCTCAAGTAGGGGTTTTGTGTCACAGCATTATGTCTCTGTTGAAACACTGGTAATTCTCCATCTTTGTTTATTAGTATAATCTTGCTGTATCTTGGGGGCTGAATTTTGTTTTCTCAAGCGAAATCCATCTGAAAACAGCCTGCACAGATAATGAATACTCAATACTCAGCTACATGTTAAACTCCTTAATCTATCTTTTCTTCAGTCCAGCATAGCAAGAGAGAAATCCTGTCCAGTTAATAGCAAAACCTGTGCTCTGCTGCTTTGTGGAAGCTGGTCATGCCCTCCTTGTTCTCTTCAGAGCATCCACATTCATCCTGGCTGTTTTGTACTCGCCTCTTAAGCACCTCAAAGTCATCACTCCCACCCTCTGGGACTTGGGACCCTGTATAGATCTGCTGGCTGGGACGTGGGCTCCTCAGCCCAACCCTGGTGACTTTGCCTGGCTTTCTGTGGAAGCAGGGCTAGCTGATCTTCCAGATCATGAATAAGATTGACTTGCATCAGTAAGTTCTGATATTTTATGCATTTTTATTGGATGATGTTAATATTTATGAAGCACTTCTATTTGGAAGTCAGGGCAACACATAACACCTTTGGGAACTACTGGGCTATTACGACCTTACCTTATGGATGAAAAAGTAAATTGACTTGCCAAAGGCTGTGTAAAGTCTCTAAGGCAACCAGAATTATAACATGGGTCTGTCAAAGGGTCCTTTTACCTCCGTAGTTTTTAGACATAATGGCAAGAATATTTGAACTGTAATACTGATATGAACTGGAACCATTAGAGAAACTATGCAAACACAAATAATTTTTCTAGTGCAATTATCACTTATAAGCAACCACAAGAAAGCACTGTGCAGTGAGTTTCTGGCTATTAGTAAATTAGTGCTTCAACTATGTAATCTGACTGCCTGACAACTGTTTTTTGCTTAATGTTGAATGAACCTGAGGCAGAAATAGTGGGTCTTGTACCAGTGGTGAAGCAAGCTTGGTTCTGTAACTGGTTTTCATCTTTTTTGGTAGTCTGCCTGTGGCACTGGCCTCAGAATGGAGATGTTTGTGAGTATGATCCCACCTCCACAGACTGGGAACTGATTTACAGTGTTTATGTTGCTAGGCTTTGACAGGCTCTCAAGAAAGAAGAAAACATGTTTGTCTGATCAGCCGAGAGAATGGAAAGCATCCCTTGTATGCATTTCTCAGTCAAGGACGAAGACGCAAACCACAGCAAAGAAATGAAATTATAATAAAGAAATGAAAGGAAAAGTTTTCATCCTTAAAACTACACATTTGGCCTGTTTTCGTCACTGTTTGGTCACTTACAGCTCTGAGGTAGATATAAGCAGGAACATATTTTACTGAGAAACTGCGTCTGAAACTTGAACTACTTTCTTTAAAAAGTATCAAAGATCACCCATTGCTACTTTCAAAACTGGCCTATATCTTGCGTGCTGCTGCAGCAGATGTGGGACAGCAGCCAAAAAATGAGCCACTGGTGAGAAATACTAGATCTATAATGATGTATTATTGATGTGTCTTAAGTACTTAAGTACTCTGTAATTACGTTACGATAGTATAGCTTTACTGCAATCTTTCACAGTGCTTAATACGCACCATATGCTTGTGTTGGTGAGCATGAAAGTAGGAGACTTCTTACAGTGAGGTGCTTCCACATGTTTGCATCAGTAGAGCAAACCTTTGTTAAACAGTATTGCTCAGGATCTATTGCCTGTGTTAAACGTGAGGAAGTGCCCTATAGCAAGAATCACTTTAGCTGCATGGTGTTTTGTGGCTTGCTTTTCAGTTTCCCTGTTGTTCTTCCAGTTACTGTCACCAGGCTGTGTAAATGCTGCAGATGACACTCTTGTGAAGAATCAGAGTAGGTGCCAAAACATGTAAGATCATGGTAATTCTCTGAATTTACTTTGTGATTTCTCTCTATTATCTTGCAAAGACTTCTGCACTTTTAAAATTTTCCTTGACAACTCTTGATATGATTTGTGCTTCCAAATCAAGGTGAAAGGAATAAACGCAGCTTGAGGTTAGTGAGTTTACTTGAGCAAAATGATACAGTTGCCCTGTGTGTACCTTAGACTGGGATGCTTGTACAGAGATGGTAATGAAAATAGAGGAAATCAGCTCTCAGGCCTTGTGGGTTTCTTGAGTGTTTCAGGGTGGTTGGTCTTCACTTGCTGAGAAGGAGAATAGCAAGTTGTGAATTTTGTTGTTGAGCATGTGGAAACACCAGAGGTGGTTTTGCTCAAGCTTGTGAGCGTTATCTCCCGCAGTATATAGAAGTATCTCACCTGACTTTTTTTAAAGTGGGTTCAAAACAGAATTGTAGGTGATGTAGACGCTCAGAAGGCAGGATGTAAGTAAAGGTGGTAGGTTGCCAATCTGCCAAATGGCAGGCAGTTTGAAACCCCTTTATTTGGCTATAGGAAATCCAAATCACAAGACCTGTGACTTAATGAAGCAAAATGGAGATTGATAGATTGATGTTGGCATGCCTCTCAGCTGCCAGCTGTCTTGTAATGATTTGCCCAGCTGTGATGCAAGCAGGAATAATTTCTAGGCTTTATCCTAGAAATTATTGTTTTGGTAGTATTTTATTTAAGAGTTTGAATTCTTGTTAGCATCTGTAAAGACTTGCAAATGTCCCTGTAGATCAAAGAGAAGCTGGGACCTGTGACATCTGAAAGAACTGATCACTGGTCAATGGCAGCAGGTGTAAAATCAAGGATGAAAGAACAAAAGATGTCATAGGTGGTTTCCTTTTTCTTTTAACCTTGTAAAAATCTTAAAGTGGGTCAGTGCCTGAGACAGTCATGACTGGTGATGAACTGAGATCACAGAGTTAGATGACATGTTCTATTTCCATTACCATCTTTGTACATTGTATGTATTAGGATATGGTGCTGTCACCAGTCTGCCGATATCCACCATGTCCTGTGGTTATTGTAGCCAGAAAAACTAGCAAGCTCTGTTAGTACTCACTCCATCTGAGTGGGAGCTGAGCTGAGGGTTGCTGGTGGCTAATCCATCTGTTCCAGCATTTAAGCAGCTTCTTTCTCCAAGCTTTGTGCTCACATATAAGCTCTGTGCTCTTCTGTAGCTAAACTGTTCTTGGATGGGGAATCAGTGCAACACCAACGTAATACTGTGTAACTTTCATAGCTTCTAGTTTTGTGATTCCTGTCTCTGTACTTCAGCTCACTGTCCTTTGAGCAGTGTCAAAACATCAGAGCTGTTTAGGCAGAAGTGGCTGTTTCTGCTCACTTCTGGTATGCAACCAAGAAAACAAGATGGGTAGTGATGGGGAAGAGTTGGCATCACACTTGTTATCAGGGAAGTGAGAGGTGCTCTTCTGCTGTTATTTCACAGTCCTGAGTTTGCCAGTTTTAGCCAGGAGCAGGTCTCATTTTTATGTATTCCAGTGTTCTGGGAAGTACAGCAGAGCTAAGGGTGTTTTTGTTGGTAGGGGCAAACATTTAGTTGCCAACATTTGTAGCTGGCTATGCCTGACTGCAAGGGTTTTTTCTACTGTGTGGTCTTAGGCTTTTTCCAGTTAAAGAAATGAGCCAGAAAGAGTTCTTGGTGTGTGAGGAAACTGTAGTCATCCATAGGGATAAAGAATTAACTTTTGTGGTTAAGTAGTTCATAACTTCTCTTTCCTCTGGATGGATACTGGGGAAAATAAGGAAGTGCTTCTCACTTTCGCATATCCCTTTTAGAAACATTCTCCTCCACCCCCTGTGTTTACTTTACATTAGCTGAATATTAATCGTCTTATTCCAGGCAAGTGTTAAGGATTTGTTTGTGCATTTGTTTTTTCCATAGTGTGGTTTGATTGAGGTTTTTTGTTGTTTTTTTTTCTTTTTGTTTTGTTGGGGGTTGGTGGTTTTTTTTTGTGTGTGGTGTTTGTTAAGTTTTTTTTGGTTGGTTGTTTTGTCAAGCTAATAGTTATATGAACTTGACTGTGAAAAATAAACCTCATTAAAATTCAATTCAAGATGATCATTGGCTCTGCTTCTGTCCTAGAGCTGTTCTTACTCCTTATTCCCATCAGAAGCAGAACTCAGTGAAGGCCACTTCCAATTTTTACTCTTCCAGAGAATGGAGCTATTTTTCCCAGCAATTTTAAATAAGTCTGATTTTTCAGTCTTTGTATTGGCTTGATTGTCTTCTATAGAAGTGTCATGGTTTAAGTAATATCCTTTTTTAGTAGTAGAATGACCAGAACAGCACAGAGCAGCCTTTTAGAAGGCTAGAAAGCATCTGTGAGGTGTGTGAATTGAAGCACTGCAAGACCTGATTGGCTTTTTTCAACTTTTTATCTAAGTACTGTGTCAGAAGATGGTGAGCAGCTGGATCTGGAGAGGTTCTAAGACAAGGAATCTTCTACTTTGACAGTGTGGATAAGTCAGAAAGAAAAAAAAAATGCACTGCATCCTGTTTGGTTTTGTTTTCTGTTTTTTCAATGGCTGATTACAATCTGTTAACTCATTATGTTTCCCATCAAAGTTGAAAATACATCTTTATGTTAAAAAGACTTATTCAAGGATGTTGCAGTGTGTTTTAAGCTGGAATAGCTGGGGTTTAAAAGGAACAATTTTCTAACCAGGCAGTTGAAGCAGAAAATACCTGTGCGGATACCTGCCTGTGAATAAAAAGACATGTGGAGACAAGTTAGTCTGCTTAATTGAATGCTTGCTTTTCTGTCTTTGTGAACTGACATTTTAAATGTCTTTTGCCCTTTAAGATTCGGAACATCTAGCTTTAGCTTTTTTAATCAGTGTCTTATAGGTAGGTACCTTTTCTTAGTGTACTCAAGAGCAGGTCATATTGGTAAATAATTCAGCTTAGTTTATAGTCTTTATTTCTTAAGCAGTGTGACAAAAGTTCCAAATGCAGAAAAACATCTAAGGAATAACCCCTGAAGATAAAAAAAAACTGTACAGATGAACATTATTAAATCATGGGTATGGTTTTAGATGGTTTTAAATAAGTATGTGTTCAGTTCTGTTAAAGCACCAGACAGGTGCAAGTCTCTGGTTCCTCAAGGCCATGGCACAAGTTTCGAGAAGCAGTGTTCAAGGTACTGCCAATTCCTTACTCTGAAAACAGGTGAGGGTGTTGCACACTCAGCCTAGGAGATCTTGGAATGGTTCCCTTGTACTGCTATAATTAGCAAGCACTGAGCACCTGGCCTCCAGCTGTCTTAACAGTGAGTAAAGAAATTGTGAGGTGAATGAATGTAAAAATCCAGAAATTCAAAATAACAAACAAAACCCCCAGCCAAACCCCAAAACAACAGCCCTGCCCCCCAAACCAAACAAACAAAAAAATCAAACCAAAACCCTCTTTTTTTTTTTTTTTATTTTTTTACTTTTTTTTACCAGTGTGTAGAAATCTGGATGGTAGATGGGATCTCCTTTGTCTTGCATGTGATATGGGGAGGGTACTGCCAGTGCATGGAAAGGAAAGTAAACATTTTCAGCGGCTAAGCTGCCTGTTTCTTATGGCAGACTAAAAAGGAAAAGGTAATGCTGGCCCCACAGTGCTTACTACTGATAAGCAACTGTCCAAAAATGCTAGCAACTTCCATGTTACAAGTAACTGCCACAGAGGCATACAGCAGTAAGCTTTTAAGAAGTGTTGGAGTGGTGACAGCTCGAAGCATGTCAACTATTTGGGATAGGACTGGTGATGCACTTCTGTAATTATTCTGGACAGCAATGAAAGCGATGTATCTGAGCCTGCCTGTTAACAGACAGTCAGGATAGGAAGTTCAGCAGGTAGGCAGAACATCTAGCCAAATCTTGTGGAAATGGGAAATCTTACAGATGTGAGTGCATGTTTTGCTTATGTCTGCAACCCTCCTTCAGTGGATGCTCTGACAAGTGAGCTTCAAAGCTGCCTGAGAAGAAAAAGTGAATGTGGCAGAAGTATTTGAAATCTAATTTCAAATGTTAGTTCACAAGTACTAACTGGTATTCTTCGGAGCTAAAGGAACCCTGTTAAGTATCAGAAACCTTTGTATGGCACGCTTAGGACTGTGTTTGACTGCAGATCCACATCCTTGCAAGGACATTGTTATAAGCTGCTCTTAGTTTAGAGATAAATACCAGGTTCTCGGGTAGTTGAATCAGGCTTTTCAGAAAGTTTACTAAGATACAAAGCAGAAATCTTTAAGTAAACTAATTAATATCTGCAGAAAAATCAGAATTCACCTGGCTTGCTCTTCACCAGTTGTTGGTAAATGCTTAGTTTTCACAAATAACAAGTCTTCTGCCACCAAATAAGAGCTCTCCCTTCACCCTTAGAGGATGCCATGTATCTGTGGCTTCAGAATATGGTGCTAATGCTCTGATGCTTTTGATAATTTCCCTGGGGAGTATTGACTTGGTCTGAAGAAAATAGTGTTTATTTAAGGAGAGGTATGTACAACTTCTAGGGTTTTCAAAAAGCAAACAAAATGACAACCTAGTAGAGGAGAGTCAGTATGTTCCTTGCATTTGTAATCTGGTAAAGGTTTATAAAAAATGGTAATAATACCATTATTAAATACTTTTTTATTATTAATTTGCTTTAACTCTTTTGATGATATTGGAAGGATTACTTGTTTAGAAAGTTATAAAGTTTTCATCCCAAATAAGGAATGGTTTAATACAATAAAAAGCACTGTTGCTCTAGGCTAATATATCACATCACACAGGCTAGTTCCACCCAAGCTGAAAGTGAGGGAGGGTAAGCTGATGGCAAATAACAGAGTAGTGATATTGCTGGAGAGCTGACAGTTATGGCTGAAGGTCATCACCATGACATTATTATTATCTGGGCAGGATTAAATTAAGTCCAGAACTAATTATATTGTCCTTTCCAGAAATAGTCCAGAAATTCTTCTGGTAAATGTCAAAAATATGGCTCAACATGCTAATGTTTGGAGCTTGTCATTCAATGAGGGGTGTGCTTGTGCAATCACAATATAATAAATTGAAAGGAGGCCACTAAAAATGAGAAGTAGTGGAATATTTCATTGCCCTTGATCTATATATGCCTATTGAACTCAAATGGTAGACACAAGGAATGCAACTCCAGAGTCTGCTTGGATCTTCATCTTTTTTGAGTGGGGAAGTAACTGGTTTTACCTCTCTGCCAAAGTTGCCTTTAGCCATCCTTCAAACCTTACTTTTATATGTCCTTTCTTTCCAACTTGCTGTAGTTAAATACTTTGAAAATGTATTTTCAGAAGATGTTGGGCAAGTGTGCTTTTGTGGTCTACCTTTTCAACTGTCATTTTTCAGTTTCTTTACTGTGTATCTTTTTGTTGTATGCCCAGTATTTTTATGCTATACTTATTACATAAGTCTGGATTATTTGTTTTACTTTCCTGTATAACTACATTGGCCTTTTCTCAGATTTGCTAGCTTTATTGCTGGAATACCTGCTAGAAGTATAGTTGAATTTATCTTTGAACAATTTCAATTTCCTTTCTGTAGCTTTTGCTACGTTGTTTTACTTCTATGCATGTTTCTTTCAGCTTTACTCTCTGCCCCACAGTGTGCTATGCTGCAATTCAGCTTCTTTCTTTATTTCTGACTTAGTTTACTTATGGATAGCAACACAACTATATTATAGGTGTTGCTTAAAAGTTACCTCATCTGTTCATCTCAATAATGGGAATTCTGGGATTTGGACCCAGTTTACTTTCTAAGTGTCCTGCAGTATGCCCGGAAGTGTTTCCGTCATTCCTGCAGTCAGCAAGCTGGGTGGCAGTCAAGGCAGGTTTGCGCTTTTTTACAATTTCTGGTCAAGGTTCCACCTCCTTTCTCTCACTTTGCCCACTTCTGTGAAAATCCCTGCTATCGACTTCAGCTCCCTTCTGTTTCAGTCTCCAGCTGAAACTCCCATTCATATCTTTGTATTTTGACACCTTTTTCCTGTTTGTTTTCACTGCAGCAGGAGCTCTTGCACATAGTGTGAATAAGAAGCGTTTGTGGGCAGGGCTGTAAACACAAAAGACGAAGAAATGTCTCTGCTGCTTTTGGGCCTGAGCTTAGAGATTTATGAAGCTGTGCTGTGAAGACAAGTGGGGAATAGAGAGGGAAATGTGGAAGTAGCAGGGGGAATGGGAAGTATCTTGTGAACGGCTCTCAAGTTTTATCTCTGCAGAACAGCTGTCCTTAGTGTTGCTGTGGGTTGCTGGATACCTCTCTTGGGTGATAGTGCTGAGCTGACTGGGGTGGTTGTTGGCTGTCACTACCAGAGCACCTGTCCACTACCCCATGTATTTTTTTCCCACCATCTATTTCCTTGTGTCTATTCATACAGGATCCCCTCACTGCTCTGTCTGCCTTCCCTATGCTGTGCTACTCCCATGCTTCTCTGTGGTTCCCTAAGGCTGTTGGAAAGTCAAGACAGTGATTGTTTGGGGAGGAGATTTTGACTCTCCCAAGGCACTTCTAGTTGAGCTTGAACTCAATGGCTTTTAATGACTTGATCTTCCTGACTGGTGTTGCACGTTCAATTAAAAGCAGTACAGGAGAATTAGAAGGTTTTGTTTGAACTTATAATTTCTTAAAAAGAAGAAGGAAAAGGAAGGGAAGAGAAAAAGCAAGTACTCTGTGCTTTTAAAATGGTGATTATCAACAAGCCCCCAGTATCCTGCCTCTCTGAAAGTTTTTGCTTTTCTTTCTTCTCATAATGTCTACATGGAAACAAATGATGTGATGTGCTGGCTCAGCATCGCCAGTTTTACTCTTGGGGGTCTGATGCCACAGTGCAAATATCCTGTGCTTCTTTTAATGTTTTTCTCCAGGGGAAAAAAGATTTAATCATTCAGTACTGTGAAATCACAAACTTTCTATAATTTCATGCTCTTAATCAGACATGTTCTGTCTGACCTTGAGAGATATGATGATGGGGGGAAAGTTGTGGTGAGGGAAGGAAGAAAAACACAAAACCATTCCATCACTGTGTCCCTTATGCCTCCCTTCCATAATAAAAGTTAGTAGTATATACAACTAATACACAGCTGGTCAGTGGCTAACAAATGAGAAACCAAAGCTTGCATACCCTGTAGCATGTCTGGAAATGTATGCAGTGTCTTAGGAATTTCTTGCAGCAATTCTGGACCTCAGTGTTATGTTGAAGGCTGTCTCCTTCTGGGCTATAGGACCTATCTGTTTATAGGATCTTACTGTTCAGACTCTCCTGAGGCCGTAAGAGAGAAGCGCATTCCAACAAAGTACTGCTTGGAGGAAGAGGAGATACAGTATTATTCTGCACCTTTTTGATGCTGGTAGTTTTGTTTTCTGTTTGGTTATGTTAATTTTTCACTGGAGTTTATCTTTTTTTGATAGTTTTCTCACTTGCTGTGCTACTTGCATATCCATTTCCTTTTTCTCAGCCCTTGCTGCTGTCTCTCTTTAACCATCATGTTATCATATATCTTTACTCTAGACGTAACTTATGGGTTGTGTGTCTGTGTCCTCAGGCATTTGTCTGCAAAGATGCCCTCCCCTCCAAGTCAAACAAATAATCTTGGTGGCTGAACATATTAGACTTTTTTGGTTTTTTTTTATTTTTTGGTTTCTCTCATTCAACTGTAAACAATGGTCTTTGCAGAGTATTTGTGTAGTTCTCAGTGTGGTGGGATTGCAGACCTTAATTGCTTGATATTTTTGTTAAACTAAAAATAATTTGGCTAGATAAGTCTTTTTTTTTTTTTGGTCTGATCAATGCTAATATGAGGAATATGCTATGTTAAGCTCATAATAAAAAATAAGTTATTTATTCATTGTGTATAAGACCCTTTACACGCACATGCGCACACTTTTGTCAATTTGCATGTTTGTTCTGGAACAGAAAAAAATGTTTATGTGCTTGAGTGTTTGTGTAGCCTTCAAATAGGATTGCATGTATGGCTAATGAAAGTCTTGTCTACCCTGGTGAGCTGGACTCATAACGGCTCAGTTGTCTTTAATTTATAGTCTGATCAATTAAAGGCAAACCAAAAACAACCTCAAAAATGAGCCCTGGTTAGTCTCATGAAGTTTATACAAGACAAAGTGAAAAAGGCACTGATCCTCTGCCAGAAAATCTTGATTCAGGCCCAGTCCCGACAGAGTTTCATTTCTTTATGTCTTTATCAGTGTCAGCTGCTGTCTGTCCCTGTGGAGCTGTGTTTGCTTCGGCTCCCAACACTGCCCAAAGTCCACAGGAATAATTCTACCAGTTCTGCATAAAGTGTGGAGAGACTAGAAGGAATGAGTTAAATATAGGTGTTTTGAGTGGGTTTTAAATATTAAAAAGTTCTGTTAATAGTGAAAGGAAAAAAAATGATCTGTCCTTTCAAATGTTTTACTGGAACTTAATGTTTTTGCATAGTGGAAAACCTTGTAGAAAAATTGCAGTGGTGTTAAAGTAAGGTGTGTTATTTCTTTCCATGTTTATGTGATTTTTATTCCATTGACTTGCCTAATGGTATTTTGCAATCTTCATTGATTTACTGGAGCAAACCCTAGTTAAAAAGGTATGTGTGTGGAAAATTCTATCTGCCTCTTCCAGAATAATTTATAAAGTGTATATGTTTTTGGTTTTTTTTTAAATAACTGTATTTTTCCTTCAAAGTCTGTTGTACGGCATCTCTGAACCTTAGAACAGCTATATTCACATTAAAAAATTTGAACATTGAAATGTGGCTGGAATCCAGGTGGCCTTTGGGGATTGACAGGTGTTAATATTTGTAATTATGTGATTATTAATTACCCTATACTAATTTTTTGCGGGTTAGGAAAAAGTAGGACACTGTCTTAAAAATAGTGTTGCTGCTGCATTGTTTAATAACTTCTTACAAGCTCTTTTTTTGTTTCTTCTTATGTTGCTTTTCCAGTTGACCATTAGTTGAAAACTCCTTGTAAATTTCTTCTCTTGAGCTCAGGTATCTGCTTTGTCCAGGCTTAGCCCTAGGTGGCAATTTCGAATTGAAATTGTTTGGTTTTGTTTTTGTTTTTTTTTTTTGATCACTTTTCATTATATGAATGTGTGAAATAACTGTGGCAAACTAAGAAGTTCAATTCGCTCAAATTGTAATTGAGGGCTAAATTCAGCTACTTCAAAGTGATATTTCAAGGAATCATAGAATCAAGCAGATGGGAAAGTTCCTTTAAGGTTAAGTCCAACCTAGCTGACCTGAAGAGTCTGTACTTGAGAAAGCTTATAAATATTAGCTAAAATCTAAAATGGATTTAATTTCTTCTTTAGCTTCTAATCCAAAGGATTATTAATCAATATCAACAAAAAAGTATGTGTGGGTCAGTTAACATGCACTTTCTAAATACTGGTGGGCATGCTGCCAGTATTTATGGGATCTCTTATTATGATAATAGTTGTTACTGAGTACAGTCCTCAGATACTTGTCTTCACAAGTATTGTTACTTCTGGAAAACGGGTTGTTCTCTGTTATGTTGCCCTCCTCTGTCAAAGGTGACAATACACGGTTTGTGGTGTTTTGTTATCTAAGAGGACTTCAACTTTTTTTACGATGGAAAATTTTGTAAGGGAGAGTGGTGATACCACTGTGAAACAGTTGTATGTGAAGGTATCAATTCAAATACCACACATGCCCAAGAGCTGTTTCTCTTGGTTGTGTTTTAGGTTATCTTGAAAACAAATGGGAAAAAAACCTTTATGACTGTGACAAGCTATGAAGTTATATTAGCTATATTCAGGCTTCAGTGATCAAAGAGCTAGGAGATGGCAGCAATGAGAAGTGAATGCATGAGAGTATCACAAGTTTAAACAGTTGATAGGGTTGTTGAATAGGCTGGAGAGTGTCTGTCAAAGGAAAGTGAAGAACAGTGTACCCCTGGGTGGTGAATACAGCTGATTGACAGAGGTGTGTTTATCTTTAAAATAATCTGCACTCATGGATGGATCCAGGCTTTATAGACCTGTTATGCATAATATTGCTCCAGAGACTTCTGTAAAAGATGGAGTCTCCAATATGTTCCCAAGCTGAAGCTGTTGCTTTCAACATAGTAACTCTTCCAAGGACAATATTTTTGCGGTGAATCATAGCTGCTGACAAAAATAGAACTGCTCAAACTGTCAGTCAAGAATTGGAAAAATGTCCTGTGGGATTTCTGGCAGAAAAAGTAATAGTGAATCAGACCTGAATTTGTGGTCTCATACAGTTAACCACCAGATATTTTACTTCTGTAGATGGTATTCTGCTAAAAAAAACCCAAAGAAACCCAACAAAAAAATTAAATTAATTCACTTCAGTTATTTTAGCTGAGGACTGCACCAATCTGGTGGCCTTCTGTGATGGGGCTACTGAACTGATGGACAGTGGTAGAGCAGTTGATGTCATCTACCTGGACTTGTGCAAAGCATCTGACACTGTCTCACACAACATCCTTGTCTCTAAGTTGGAGAGACGTCAATTTCATAGGTGGACCACTTGGTGGATAAAGAACTGGCTGGATGGCCACACGCAAAAAGTTGTGCTCAATGGCTCGATGTCCAGCTGGAGACCAGTAATGAGTGGTGTCCCTATGGGATCGGTGTGGGGACCAGTCTTGTTCAGCATCTCTGTTGGTGACATGGACAGTGGGATTGAGTGCTCCCTCGGCAGGTTTGCCGATGACACCAAGCTATGTGATTCGGTCGATACACTGGAGGGAAGGAATGCCATCCAGAGGGAACTTGACACGCTTGTGAGGTGGGCTGATGCCAACCAAATGAAGTTTAACCATGCCAAGTGCAAGGTCCTACACCTGGGTGGGAGCAATCCCAGGCACAGCTACAGGTTGGGCAG
>JAOEHY010002083.1:0-36420 GCA_025447955.1 Psilopsiagon aurifrons
TATGAAGACAGGATGAGAAAGTTGTGGCTGCTCAGCCTGGAGAAGAGAAGGCTGCATGGAGACCTCATAGCAGCCTTCCAGTATATGAAGGGACTGTAGTGATAGGACAAGGGGTAATGGGCTCAAACTTAAACAGGGGAAGTTTAGATTGGATATGAGGAGGAAATTCTTTTTAGGGTGGTGAGGCACTGGAATGGGTTGCCCAGGGAAGTTGTGAATGCTGCATCCATGGCGATGTTCAAGGCCAATTTGGACAGAGCCTTGGGTGGCATGGTTTAGTGGGAGGTGTCCCTGCCCATGGCAGCGTGTTGGAACTAGATGGTCTTAAGGTCCTTTCCAATCCTAACTATTCTATGATTCTATGATCCCGTGTCCCCCTGAGACCCACCTCTTCTTTCCTCTTAAGATGATGCTGCATGGCAGGAAAATTTACACTATCATTCCTGCTGCTTCTCCTTGGCCTCCTGCTTCTTAACACCTAATGCCTGGTTGTGGATCTCTATCATGTGCTCTCAAAGGCTCCACCCTGAGTAGCATAACCATCTTCATTTCTTACTCATTTGAGCATCCCAACACTGCTTCATTGCACTTGTCCCAATTCAGAGAAGTTAAACAGTTCTGCCCCACAGCTGAACCCATGTGTCAAAATCTCTGAAATATTAGAACACCTGTCATCACCACCCTGTGCTTAACATGCCATCTTTTCTCCAAGATGTCATGGAGCCAGGACCTCACCAGGACTTAAACAAAGTTTCAACAGTGGATATCAAGAGGATATCCAATATCCATTATGTCAATGGATATCATTGTCGCATTTCAAGCATACTCCCCAACAAAAAGAGAATATCCATCAGTATGTTCCACATGAGTGGATGAAAATCAATTCACTACTTTGTACAGGCATTCTGTGTATCTGTGTATACTGCGTCGCCTGTGTCTTTGAAGAACTGGATTGTAACTGCAAAGCTGTTTTAAAAAGAGTTATATTAAGTCTTTATGAAACAAGGGAGCCAAATCTGCCAGACAAGAAGGGCTTTAATTCAAGGCCAGATTCTTTCAACTTGCTTTGAATTCAGCGCTTACTAAGCAGCTTATTTTTAGTTCCAAGAGTAGCTAGTTCCCACACAGGCTGTTCATCCCTCCTGGCATCCCTCTTTGAATACAGCTTTGGTTTTGTTGGCTGAGAGAATTATAATTAAAGGTTTGTATTTTCTTCCCCTGCAGGCTAACAACTAAGTTTTTGACAGCGTTGGTGAAAAGTATGGAAGATTGGTTATTCAAGGTGCAAAAGCTGAAGCAAAGTTCTGGCATGCACAAAGCTGAGCTGTGTGCATTTTACCGAAAGATTCCTGTGTGGCTGGCCCAGGTGGATGCTGTGAAGAGGTGTGTAGGCTCCAGGCAGTTGCATGAACCTGAGAGTGATCAGAAATCCCATTTCCTGTAAGGACAGAGGTGTTAATTGTACCTAGGCTGACCTTGCACGCAGTGCTATGCTCATAAGAAAAATGTCTTTTTTTGGATGCCAGGGTGGGGACCCTGGCAGAAGAAACTGCCAGTGGGCTAAACACAATCAGCTGAAGTGTTAAAGTTATTGGTGACTGCCTTTCATTTGCTTTGATTTGACAGTTATCTGTGGAGTGGAAACAATTGGTAGCTTCTGTATCACTCCTGGAACATCATTGTCTCCATCAGAACTGCCACCTGGTTTGGAAATCTTGACATTTGAAGAAAAAGCAAAATATGTGATTCATTTACAGTCAGATTTGTGGGAGCATATTCATCTTCATGGTGCTCCATTCTCTTTGGTAAATATCATCAAGAAGTAAATCATTTGCAGAGCACATGCAAAAAGTATATATAAGAGATTTACTTGAAAATGCCAAGTTTACCCACAACTATAGCATTAACAAAAAAAGCATGTCATGTTTCCAGCATATGGTGTACTATAATGTATTGTTTTCCTCAAGCTGGGAAGCAAAAAGTGTCTTTTAGACAAGAGATCCTTGAGTCTGGTGCACTGGGGGCCACTTTGTTTCTGGATTTGTTTTTTTTTCAGGGTGGTACCTGAAGAGTTTTTTCATATGATTCAGCAGTGGGTTCTGTCCATGAATAATTAGACTGAGAAGAATGTCACACATGCTAATGAAAAAGTGCAAGCCTGAAACTGTTGGGATAAGAGTGCTATATCCAGCATACAGTCCTTCCTTTAATTTCTATCTGGCCAGAGCGCAGTTGTGAGGAATACTTGTTTCTCTTTTGACACTTTCTTACCTTGTTTGAATTGAGTTGTGGCTTTTGTCTTCTAGCCAAAGGAGTAAGGGAGAACTCCTCTAAAATAGCTGTAAGTTCTCTTATATAGTGCACGAACACAATTTTGTTGTTTCATCTTTAGTGAGTATTTCCTCTGGTATAATCAAAGTTATTTGCTGTTCAGATAGCTGTTGTGGCTCTGAGCTCTCTGCGGGCTTACTTCTCCCATGATTGTAGACTAGAGGCTCTCAATCTGCATTTTTTTAATGTTCTATAACTGTGGTGTGTAGTTTTTGGTTTGTCACTGAATTCTGGACATGAGAGCATGCCACATGGCTGATAAGCAGCAATATGATCCTAAACAAGAACTGGGAGAATAGATCCATAGTAGAAAAAGAAGTGTCTATAATGGGAGTTAATATAGGAGAAGAATGGTAAAAATAAACGTTTCTGTCAATGGGTCAGGTTGCAAATTAAATTAGATAGCACACTGATGTATGTGAAATGCACTGACTTCAGACTACTTGGCAAAACCAGTCATTTATCACTGGTTTAGATTTGCTCTGATGCTTTGTGCAGCTGACTGAACTGGACAGAAACCTGACCCTGTGGCTGGTGGATTTGCTGAGGCACATGAGAACAGAACACTTGTCCCATGAGCGTTCCCAGTGGCAAGCGTCAGGTACCGAGATGGACAAGGAGCCCAGGTTTCTGGGCTAGTAAGCTGCAGCATGGAGCTAAAGAGTTGGTTGCAGATATGTGCAGACTTGCTGATTCTGTAGACAGGTATCAACAGAGGTTTTCAGTTTCATCTAAGGGAGTTTTCTCAAGAAAAAATGTTTAGTGTGCCTATCATGGTGGAAGATCCCATCCATTTGTTTGTCCTTGGATTTTTTCCCAGGTCTTAAATGGGCCTCACTAGAATTTGTAGGGATTCTAATAAGATAGAAACACCTAAAGAGAACAGCAGTGCCTGCTTTATAGCTAATACTGCTATAAAATATTCTAGCATCTGCAATAGTGTGGGCTCTGCCCATTCTTTTGAGAATGACCTTTGGAGGAATGAGGGAACGACAGGCAGTGAATCTACAGTCCAGATCACTTGGAGCAATGCCTCCACCTGATTCAGGATCTGTGCTCACACATCCTATGTGGGTTAGTATAGCACTGGCATGGACAAGCTTTCTGGGAGGTCACTGTTTGAGTAGAGCAGGTGAGAATTGCTCTCCTGGAGACTTCTCTAGTGGTGCAGAGATCTACAGATAGTTGCTGTACCTTGCTGACAGCAGCGGGTTCCTGACTGAATCATCTTTTCCACCTAAATGATTCTATGATTATAAGCATTTGAAGGCACTTCTGCAGGGCTGATTCTGTTCTACATCTTCGCAGCTGCTGCTGCGAGACCATCAATGAAATTGTTCAAAAGAAACAGAGAAAGATTTAGAAGCTGATTTTGAGCTGGAGGAGCTGAATAAGATCAAGGTAAAAGGTGCCTCTGTTGCCAGCTATCTAGGTCAGGAAACCTAGATAGTTTTCTAGATTAGACTGCATTTGTTTTGGAAAAGCTAGATAAAAATATACGTGAGGTTTCAAGGAGGAAGACTGCTGTTCCAATGGATTACCCTGGTTCCCCAAGTTACCTACTGACTTTGCAGTCCTGGAATGCAGATAAAACCAGGTCAGGTCATGTTCACTTTTAATACTTTCCTTGCACTGTTTCAGGGTACATGTGTAAGGGCTCTCCTTTGCGATTTACTCCATATGAGTGGCAGCAGATTCATCTCTGGTCCACAGCTTGTCAGAGCCATGCACAACCAGACTTGAGTGGTGCTTAGGGGTTCCTGGAGGTGCTTGGTGCCTTTATGCAGATGCAGTCAACTGACATACCTGACTCCCTCTTACTCTACACTGGCATGTAAAGCTCTTAATTGCTGCCATTATCATCACCAGTGTTTAGTTTAGCTTTGTCTGTGTTTTAGGAATTCGAGAGGTAGTCCCTTCCTGAAGGCTGAGGCTACCCTGAACAGAGGGCTTCAAGGAATGCAAGAAGCCTCCCTGCAGGGGTTGAAAATACTTGTGCTTCTGTTCTGCATTACCTTAATGAGTGAAAAATTAACCCCTGGGACTTACACTCATTTCTCCCCACATGAGGTGGGGCAGTAGCTACGACAGATGTTCCATGCTGGGCTAAGGAGGAGCTTGTTGAAGGAAGAGTTGGTGGAAGTGATTAGCTGGTGACATATGCCATGTCTGAAAGCTTGGAGAAATGTGTCTTCCTTGTAGGGTGGGAATGGAAGGTTCCAGGTTGTCCCCTTCCTACAAATAAAGACAGAAAGGTGGAGTTATTTAACTGACTGAATGAATATGATAACAGTTATTTTTTTCTGCTCAATAAGCCCTGAATAATCATTTTCTGTTATGTCTCCCCAGACTGAGTGCTGTAATTGGATTCAAGAGTGTAGCTATCTTCTTTCAGAGATCAAAGGCACTCCAGTCTCCTTTCTGGATTTAGAAGAACTGAGAAACCTCTTTGGATCAGAGGTATATATAGACTGCATTTGCTCTTCTAGGTTGAACCAATTTGAATGAAGGTCTGCTTCAAAACTTTTCCTTGAGAAAGCAGCTACAGTTCTGTTTGAGGGAAGGTTTCACATGGAGACCTGCATGCACTCAAAGCGGATATGAGGTGTTGTGACTGCAAATTGGTCAAAAATCACAGTGCTGCTTGTTAGCGCAGGTCTAAGGCAAACCAGAGCTTCGGTGGTGTTGGGAAATTTACCCCACTGGTAGACCAGTTCCCCATGGTGTGTGATAGCTTTTGCTTCACCTATTGAGGTGGGCTTTGGCTGGAATTCTTGTGGTTGCCTTACCCAGGAGATTAAGCTGAACTTGTAGTTTAATTCCTTGTGTGGCTAGATGGATGCCTGAGACTACCTGTAACAATTAGATGTATTTTATAGCTGGTTGGCCTGGCATTGGTTTACTTTCATGCAAAACAGGTTAGATCCAGATAATGAGAAAATTGATTTAGATTTATTGTCTTGAATGACCTTTTAGCTTCAGTTCTGAACTTGACCCCCAAGCAGAATGACATTGTTCGTGACTTCCAGTCTACAGCCAGTGGTGTAGCTCTCATACTGCCTCTTTTTCTCCCTGCCGTGGCCTCCATAAAGCAGATATGCCACAGTGGGTCCTGCCTGTAGAACTGTCATGATTCAAGCATTCAGCAACTAGCATACTCATTGTGATTTGAAACACATTCATGCTGAGGACCTCCTCAGTGGCTGGAGTCCAACTCTAAATATGTACACAGAGCCCAGCTAGCTTTGCCTAGGTTAGGACAAGGAGAGCAGGCTATCAAACTGATCCTTATGGTGCCTTACAGGAATTGTAACTGAAACTTAAGCTTAAGGACACCATCATTTCTTCAACTCAGGAAGAGTCTGAAGCTGAAAATGCCATCAGCAAAATGAAACCCGTAACAGAGAAAGAGCTGTTAAAAGTAAAAGAGGAAATAGCCATCATGCAGGTGACTGTAGTAGCAGCGATAAGCTGCTTTCCAGTAGAGCCTTTTTATTTATCGCTTGGATTATGTGATGTGAAAAGTGGCCTTACAGTGGCCTTGGACCCCACAAGGCTAGTGGTATCTCCTCTTTCTTGTTCCTTTTCTCTCTCAAGCAGCATCCAGGTGCTGGTATGGATTATCTGATTGAGGACAATGAAGCTACTGCAGACATGATCGGGTACGTAGGGCATGACTCCAACGTCCACCTGAAGTCTCTGAAATCAGACATCATTACAGTTACAGGGGTAGGAGTCTCCACCTCACCAGTGTTTTTTAGCCTTCTGTAGAGATTTGGAGCTGTGTTCTAGGTATATACTCAGACTCTGTTATGAGACCCCATTTAACACTTGTGTCAGACTTGCTGGAGAAGTGCAAGGTGCTGGTGTTTGCTCCTCTAGCAACTTTAATCATTAGAGTAGTTATCACAGTTGCAATCTGTCCTTGTCACCCATGTGTTACTGCCATGGCTTCATGATCCATGATCCAGGACTATCTGCTGAGAGTGGGATGGTGAAGGTGGTTTGATGCTGAGCACATGGGAGGAGTTGAAGGGGGTTCAGAGATTCAGGGAGATCCCACAGCAACTGGGAATTAAGAAGTTCAGGTTGTTCTTGGCTTCCACTTGCCTTTGGGATAGTGCTCTTTGGTAAAGTTGCTCTTCAGAAGTCATAGGGCCTGTCGTTCCCTAGCTAGTCAGTCATCCAGAGTGGAGCCTAGAGGTACTGGAAGCGTGGATCTTTAGCAAACTGTCACTAGATGGTGCCACTCTTTAAACATGCTGCACTGCTAAATGTGCCTTGCCCTTCATGCTTTAGAAGTGATCAGCTAGTTAAGAGTGACAGTGCAGGAGTGTGTCTTTATGGTCTCTGATTTGTTTTACAGAAGTGAATCCCTGGAAATCATAATTACCTTCCAAAGGTTAGAGTAAGAGCCTTTCAACAGTTGGTTTTACAGAAAAACCCAACTTGTCTTTTTCAGATGAATGTTGACTTATGCCTGTTGGACAATGTGAGGAGCTGCCTCTTTTCTGTTCTCTGAATAGTGTTTTGTTGGGATTTTTGCTCCTAACTAGGCTACAGCCACCTTCAACCTCAGTAACCTCAGGAATGCACCAGCAACCTAAGACTATGAGCCAGTGAGAGTTTCATGTCTGAGTCAGAAAATGATTTTAGTCTATTTTTAATGCCAAGATCAGTTCAGTCCCTAAGATAGTCTGTGGTTTTACATGTTTTGCTGATGTAGAGCTCTTGTCTATGTTGTGACTATGCACTAACACACCAGCACCAAACCAGGCACATGCTACAGGTGAAATACAGCATTGTTGGTTTCATATTCACTTACAAAAGGTTTTGCTTTTCCCAATCAGAGAGATGACTGCCTCCACGCCATCAAGTCCCTTTTCTCAGAAAGAGTTTGAAGCCCTGGCAATGCTGGAACATCTGCGAGTACAAATCCTGTGAGTACTGGTCATATGCTGAAGGCCTGAGTGGGGCAGGGTTTCATGCCAGGCAAGTGCCTATTTTGCTCTCTGATAATGTTCTGCTTTATCTAATATCTGTTGGCTTAATTTTGGGTTTTTTTCCACTTTGATTGTCTTGGCGATTGAGTATGTTTTATGTTAGCTGAAGATATGACCCATATTGGCCCCCCTTCATTTCTGTGAAGATTTTCTGTTTTATGTACTTATGAGGTACATTGGAAAGGTACTCAAGATGGTTTTCTGCAAAACTTCTTAATACTTCCGGATTCTGTTAGCACTTGCAGGGTGTCATGTGAATGCAGCTGAGCTCTTCCAGGGCCTGCTTAGTGCCCAGGAGCTTGGCAGGTACAGACATGCAATTTTGTACGTAAGTGTGGGGAACACAATGAAGTGACACCCAAGTGTCTTCATGCAGAATCACATCAAGGTTTGTGTTTGGTAAGGACTTCTTCCATGTTTAAGCAGGCTTGGGCACTTTGTACTACATTCCCTCATATTCTTGTTTTGTCTGTGAGCTTGATTTATCTGGGGTAACCCCATCTCATTAGCTTTGCTAATAGAATTGACTGTGCTCTGTATTTATCCTTGCACAGTAAAGATCAGCATCTCACCCTTTGCTAGCAAACAATAAGTTTTGAAATTAATTCAGCTTGCAGGGTTTAAATAGATGTGCCATGAACTCCTTTAGTGATCTTTTAACAATGCCCTTCTCTGAAACCGTAAAGGTGTTTTATAGTCAGTCCCACTGAAAGCTTCAGCTTTCTAAATCTTTCTTTTAGGTATGCTGCCAGCAGCTGCTTATATTTCAGATTTTAGCATTATCTTTGCTTCTGTGTTTCAGGGAAAGAGAGATCCGTGCTCAAAATGCAGAGGAAAGATCTGAAGGTCTTCAAGAGAAGTTGGAAGAAGCTCTGCAGAGAAGAGACCTAGAGAGTGAGTTGGAGAAACAGAGGAAAGTCATCCCAGAAGCAACACACAAAGAAGGGCAAGATCAGGACAACCAGTATTTCAAAGCCTCTTCCCGACTCAGAGAGGAAAGCAATCTTTGATGACACCTCATTCATCTGTTTAGTGCAGGACCCTGTCCTCCTGGGCACATCCTAGGGCTTTGTCAAGACTCTTTGTCAGAAGCCAAGCAAAGAGACTTTTAACATGATTCTAGATCAGGGCAAAATGAACTGCTGAATGTGGTCTGGTTTAGAGAGAAAGTAACTTTGTTTGACATTGGACACCAGGGTCTGTATCTAGGAGATCACTATAATTGACTTCATGTGAGTGTTCCCTGTTACAGTCAAGAAGATCTGTTTAGGATCACTGATTTTAGGGTAGAAAAGAAATAATATTCTGAGTTCCTTCACTCTCAGAAGCCACAGACCTTCTCTTTTCCTAGCACAGGACAATCTTGCTGTCTCCAAGAGTTGTTCGAACACAGCTGACATACTGATCTTGCCCATACAGTTTGGTAGTGAGTTCCTTAGGTCGCATGTTTGTCGTGGATGAAAGCATTTCCCTGTGTCCTTTCTCAGCTTGTATCCACATGGATATAAGATGTGGAGAAAGAGGAAAAAATTTGGAATTAAAATACCTTCCCATAGTCCTTTTGTGCATCCTGTTGATTGACATCAAAGTGGAAGGAGAGGCTAATTTGTTTGTTAAGGATGTGATACCTTGGGCACATTTTATTTCCATGGTATTTTAATGACTTTGGTTTGTTGTTTTGTTTTTCTTTCAGAAGAATGTCTCCAAGAAGGCATCTCAGAAGTTGAGGCCTGCTCAAGTCCCAAAGCTTCTACCTCTGGCCAGTTCAAGGGCTCCGTAAAAGAGGAACATTAAAGAATAGGAATGCCCCAGTAGTTTCATAGTGCCTGTTCACAGCAGTGGCTCACCCCCAATTCACTGCTGTTACCTCTGTACATACTACCCCAGTACCTCAGTCCCATCTCAGTATTTAAACTGTTCTTCTAGCTGGCTCTGCCACTTCCGCATATGCTTTGTTTGTCCTCTACCTTGTCCCAAAGCTTTAATATCTTTATAGCTCATCTTCCTTGTAATGCCATTGCTACCTTACCTTTCTCTTACCCACATCTCTCCTTGTGCACCCTCCTCCCCTCCCCTTGCTTTATGCTTGCCTTTTGTTTGTGTTCATCAATCTCTTCTTGTTGCTGTATCTCATTCTGCCTCATCCCTGTTGGACTATGCAAGTAAGTCATTTGCACCTCTTTCATATCAAGGTTTATCTTTTTCTTAGTGTCAGCGTGGCCTGATTGTGGAGGTATCAGGTACCCATCTGATAATGGGTACCTCCTTCTTCGTATAGGTTTCAGATGATCCAGTTACCAGCTGACTGGTTTTTGCACAGAATTGTACAGACAATTGTACAGACACAAATTTTTGTGTCTTTGAATCTTCATCTCGAAGTTTTTGTTCTTTTTTCAGAACACGTGAAAAAGCCTGAAGAGGTGCATGATCCTGAAGGCCTTTCTCAAATTGCTGCCACAGGAGAACTGCCTGTAGCCAAAGTCACAAAATCAGACTTCAGATGAAGCCAGTTCAGCCACTCAGTGCACTGAGATGGCATTTAAATGCTCCATCTCTCTGTGATATCTTCTTGGTGTATGAGGCCTCTGTCCCCATCTGCAGTACCCCTACAGCCTTAACAGGCCAAACCGACTAGTGAGGTGACCACCTAGGCTTCTGCCTCTGGCTCCCAACCTGGGACAGTCTGTACAGTTATAAGGCTCTGCAAGGCCAACAGAGCTGCCTCGGTTAGGCATGCAATTTGACCCAGTCTCAGTTTGGAGGAGCAGGCAGTGAAACTGCCTGGAATCACATTGGTTCAGACAACTCCTGCCAACTCAGAGTAAATTTCATTTTAGAAGCATCATATATCACTAATCCCAAAGTACATTTTTAAATGATGTTTTTCTTCTGCAAGTTTTTGGAATGTAATATCTCCTGAAGGTAAAATGAGAAGTTTTTGCCAGCTCTGTATGTAGAACAGACAAGATACTGCTGGAACAAGGCATGCTTTTTGGAACTGAGGATGCTCTCGGCTATAATTTGTCTTGTCTTTAGCTACAGAAAAGTTACATGTTTGAAAAAGCTATGCCTGACTTCTGCAGATATGCATCCAAACAGGGTAATGTGTGTGCCCTGATGTAGTGCTGCATGTCTCCTGACAGTCATTTCTCAGGCTAAGTGTTGTTCCTTTGAGATGTTATCTGTAGAGGTGTTGGTCCTTGATGTGCCAGAGAATCTTGGTCTGGATGGATCATTTTACACAGTTAGAAATGCAGCCAGACAAGCTCATGAGATCACTGAGAAGTTCACAGGTGGATTTTTCCCACTTCCCAGGCACCCGTAAGGGGACTGGTTCCTGAGTGTCCTTGCTGTTAAAAGGGCCAGTGAATACTTGCACAGCGAGTATTACGGGAGCACCGAGTGTTGAGAAGGGGAGTCCAGGGAGCTAAAGGAGCTGGTTAAATACAGGATATGTGGTACTTCATAGAAGTGGGATCCTTGTCCTCCACAGCAGTATTAAGCCAGTATCTACATGCCATCCTCATGACACAGCTGCATTTAACACAAGTATTACTGCTTTCATATGCCAGTGTGGGTGAGTGTTACCAGGAGACAAAGAGGGACTGAAAAAATGAGTAAAAATACATGAGTGAGTGACTGGCTGGGTAACTCCTGCTAGGCATGTGCATGACGCCAGCTATTGCGTGGGCAATTAAGAGAAAGGCCACGAAGTCCGCTGTCTTGGCCTCTACAGGCCACCAGCAGCAGAACATTGGTCCTGGGAATGGCTGTGCAGGGGAGGCAAAGTGAGATGCTGCAGGTCAAGTAAAAGGGCAGGAGCAGAACTGACATCCACCCAAAGGGTGCCAGGATCAGAGAAACCAAATGCAGTGGTATTTTCTTTGACAGTGAATGGCAAGGGAAAGGATTGTGGTGTCTGTAGGTTCCTGATCATTTCAAATAGTTTTTGTTGGGAAAGATGCAGAGGAGTTTTGAGGCTTATAGGACATTGAGGACTTTCTCTGTTCCTTCCTTGTGTGTGTAGGTTAGCCAGGAGGCTGCACCATGCAAAAGTACTGCTGTTCTCCAGGTTCTCAGCTGGCTCTTCCCCAGTGGTGCTGGATTCTCCTTTGTCAGCTGAGTCGGAGTTGGTTAAATGGATCACTTCTAAAATTTTTCGAAGCCCGCAAGCTCAGAACTTGTCCTTTCTCACCCCCCAATGGAAGCGAGCAGCAGTACAGCCTGCTTTCCCCGGCATCCCTGATGCGCCTCGCAGGGAAGTGCCAATAAAGGCTGCCTTTTCCTCTATTTTAAAACTAGGGCCAAACACCTGGGTTGCCTGTGGGTGTATGTATGCATGTATGTGCACATGGGTGGTGACTGAAATCCCATATCCAGGACTACACCATGGGACCCAGCTCATTCCCAAACCACCAGGCTGGCAGCACTGAAAACCTGCAGGTGTGCTGCAGTCCCTGCCTGTTCCCCCACCAATTGCTGAGCTCCCACCTCTGCCTGCCTGGCTGTTCAGTTTGGGGATGGAGGGACGAAGTACTCAGGGCCAAGTCTGTCTTTCTCGCCAAGGTGATGGTGCAAGATGGATCAGACCCTAGGGGCCAGGCCCTAATGTGTCAAGGAGCATCTGGCCCTGTGAAAAGGATGACACCCCTCTTCCTTCCACCCCCTGCTCACACGCATGCCAGCCTGCTCCTTGTGCTTTCCATTTTTCCCTTCCAAAACAAGCAGAGGCTTCTTCCATGTACAATCCACTTTATATTACAGCCTGGGCTGCCTTCCCTCCTGCCTCCAGACCTGCCAATAGGCCAGCCTTCAGCTCCTCTCTGAGCAGGACTGACCAGGGGCAGTGTAGCAACCATAGGACATGGGACAGCTCTTAGAGCATGGGTGAGTCCTTGTCTTTTGGGCTTTCTGGGAGCTTTGTGGTGTCTGTGAGGAAGCTGCTCACTGTTGGAGTATTCTGAGTAGCTGAAGAGACCAGATTCATGGCCTCCAAAGGCAAGGGCAAGATGAAAGCAGTAGGTTTCTCTGCAGTAAGGGAGTGCAGTGCATGGAGGTAACGGAGCTGAGCAGCAGCAGGGGCACTGGACAGAATCTCAGCTGCCATCCGCAGAGACTCCGAAGCAGCCTTTTCCCCCTCAGCAGCGATCACCTACCAAGCAGGGGAATAAAGATTTCTGTGAGGCTGGGAGTAAGGAAACATGGACTGTTCATTACAGAGGGAATTTGCCACCACGAAATTTCCAGGGCCAAAGTGATTGTAACATTCCTGTTCCCTGAAGATCACAGTATATATTAGACCTCTTGATACTCCCAAACTTTTGTTTAGACTCATGTCTAACTTGTTTTTACTAGGCGTACCAAGGCTCACAACTAGGCATACTCTTGCTGTAACAGCATGGGAGAGGGGAGCCCCCAGGTTAGGCTTGTGGGAGGGATGCTGGGCACCAACTTTATCCAGGCTCTCATGTAGCTCAGAGCAAGGGATGGAGACCAGCACGCGCTGAGCAAGGTGCAGGGTACATTATAGTGGTGACAGCCCTGCACTGGGCTCATAGATGAGAGTGAAACCCTGAGAAGATCACCATGGGCAAAGTGATAACCCCAGACCTCTTTGTGTGTCTTTCTGTCCTACTTGTAAGCCAGGTGCCAGATCTGGCATTCCAGTGGGCTGGCCCACACTCTTGCTAGACACAGCTCTTGAAGAGGAATTAAAGAAAACACATCTTCCCAGAGCTGCACCCTTGTGTAGCATTTCCCAGGGATTATAAACGAGGGATGCTTTGGAAAGAGATGAGAAGTGTTCAGAGTTGGCATACCCGCACTTTGGCCTGTCTTTGGGCCTCCGCTTCCACAGCCAGGGACTGGAGAATTTCAGCAGGCAGTTGCACGTTGTTGCTGTGGTAGTGAAGGACAGGGATTAGCTGGGCTCTAGACTCTCCTGCCAGCACTAGATGATCAATCTGAGGCTTGGAATGAGCTCATGAGCTAGTCTCTGCAGAGCAGTTCGCTCATGTTTTGCTCCCAGAGTGTCCTTCTTTGTATGTCTCACTTCAGCCTTCTACCTCTCTACCTATCCTTCATTTCCTGCCTGATTTTCTAATGATTAGACTTGCATTATCACTTGGCAGCAGAGACCTCTGTGCCTCTGCTTCTTGAAGTCTAAGCTCACTCTTTGTGAGACTGCGGAGAATCCACTGGGAGAGTAGCACAGGATTTTCCTTCTGTTCATACATAGATTTACTCATTCACCGCTGGCTTTCTCTTCCATGGCCTTCTAAGGAATGAGCAAGTCCCACCTTTCTGCATGAGATTCTTGAATGATGAGCCCATCCCTACAAGTCCTAAGACCCTGTGCCCTTTGATCTGGAGGGGGGCACAAGAGGTTTAATGCTTGCTACGCCTCTTGGGCTACCAGAATTAGGTGTAAACTCTGCCAGTAGGAGCAGTGAAATGGTGATAAGATCCTAGCTAAGGATCCTGCCCTGGCTGCCAGTGCTGTAGCAAGCAGTCTTCACATGTAGAAGTTTTACATGAGGCAGAGGCTGAAAAGGACAGGGAACATAGAAAGGTGAGAGGTGGGGCTCTATCTTCTCCAGAATAGGTACAGGGAGAGAGCCAGAGGCAAAGGAGGAAGAGAGGCATGCAGCAGTGAGCACAGCAGGAGAGGTACTTGCAAAGGGCCAGGGAAGTCCCCTCTTGCCAGCATTTTCTACCTACATTTCTGTTCTCTCCACTTTGATCCCCCAGCAGCCTGTGACTGCATCCAAAGCCACCTGTGAAGAGGAATATTTTTAGAGCATGAGGGAAACACCAGCCCTGGCCTAGGCCCTTTACAGGGGAGTAAGGCAGTGCAGGGACATTAATTCAAGGCAGTTAAATGCAGGACTGTAAGGCAGAATTATTAAGTTTTTGTGCTATTATGAAAGGCCCCTCAGAAATAAAATTACTTCCTTCACTTCCAATGTGTGTTTGCCCCTGGGGTTTAGCACAATTTAACCAGTCCATACTGGTTCAAGTGTGGATCAATTCAGTTCCATTGGAAACATTCAGTTCCTGGCTTGGTATCATCATGTACATGTCACGGCCACAGAGAACTGCTCCTGGAGATCCCACGTATGCTGGGTTTATGGCAACTGACTCAGGGGCAGTCACATTTCTTTTAAGAATCTCCTCTCTGGGGTAAGTAAGGAAGGTGGCCTATCACAAAGCACTGATGAAGCTTGTCTGACTGGCTCCTTCATGCTCCTCACAGCACACCATCTGCTATTCACTGTGGCCGCCTGTGGGGCCCACAGTGCATGTTCTTCCTCTAAAGTGATCCAAGTCAAAAAAACAAACAGAAGAAAAATCACCCATTTTTCTGTGAAGGAGATACATGTTGTTATGGTACCCTTCTGCAAACCAATGTTTGTGATTTTGAGGGACTGGTCACCCGAGCTGCTTTGTGGAGCCTCATTTTACCCCTTGCTCTGCTGTCTGCCCCTGTGGAAGCACCTTTATCTCCTGGCTGATACTCTTCCTCTCCAGGAGAAGTTCAGAGAAGGCTCGATGTGCCAGGAGGCGCTTTGTGGTGGTCTGCACCAGCAGCTGGATGGCACTGGAAATGCTGGTCAGGGTGGTAAGGAGAAGAGAGGCATTTTCCAACCGGTAGTAGCAGACAGCATCTATCTCCAAGGTAACCATGTCCTTGGTCACCACCTAAGCGGAAGACATTAAGAGAGATGGAGCTGGTTCTGACAACTCTAATGTAGCACATGAAAGCACACGATTAAAAAAATGATGAAGAGTAGCTGGATGGTTAAGTCTGTAGTTTCCGCCTCTGCTGATGACTGACCTTGAACAAAATATATAACCCCTGGACTTCAGTTCCCTGAGCAGCATCTTTGCACCTGTCTCAATACAGCTGCTGAGCTAGGGACTGTAAGTAGGTTGTCATCCTGTGCTGTGTTTCCCTGCACACTGCTGTCTGGTCCATTTTTGTTCAGAGAGCATAGACTGTGTCCTGAAGTATGTGCTCAGTTATTGTATCTCCAGAAGATTTGCTGTACAGCCTCAACTGGGTTATGCCACCAGACAAGGACAGTCCCACTGGCAATGCAGCAGCACAGACAATACACCCCAGGAGAAGAGGGGCTGTGGCTAGGGAGGTTGCAGGTTTAATGGTTAGAAACAAGCATTCAGCCCTTTCTTCCTCCCAGGCTCATACAGAAGCTGAGTATCATCCTTACATTGTTGTAAGACCTTAGTCTGAGTCCCTGCTGCATGCACTCCTCAGTGTGGTGTGTAGAAAGCCCATGGGCCAGTATCTTTAGCCAGCCGCTCCCTATTGGGGTATCCAAGCATGTCCAACCAAATGGGAGTTTTTTCAAACTTTTCTATGCAGGAATGGAGGCTGGAAGCCTGAGGTGTAATGTTAAGGTGATCCAAATGAGGGAATACCTGATGGAATGGGATCTCGAGTGTTTTGAGGCGGAGGTCTATCTTGTGATACGTGTCCAGACAGGGGAGGAAAAAGAAAAGGCCTGTGGGAGAAAGAGAAGTGCAGCTGGTGATCATCAGAACCACAGGAATTGTCTCTCTCGCTCTGGAGAACAGGGGAGGGCTTGGCATGCAGAACTACAAAGGAACAGCAATACATAGGCTCAAATTTTGAAGCTTCTGTGATGAAAAAAGCCATTAGAAGCTACCAGCCCTGTAAAGGAAGGGAGCAGATACATCCCATCTCCTGTCTAGCTCTGTCTGCTTGGAGGGCACCAGTACATGAGCTTTGGCAGGGCACAAAGAACAGCAACATGACTGTGGGGTGCTCAGTAAACACCTTACCAGGCCCTTTGGCTCTTCCAGGCAGGAGATGCCCAAGGCGGAAGACAATGGCTCTCTCATACTCCCGCACTACCTACAGAGGGAAACAAAAGCTAGGCTGGAGAAGAAGGCATGGGACTGGGGGATGGGGCCTCACCAGTGTGATAAGAAGTCTTCTGAGAAAGCTCTGCGAAGTGAGGATTTTAGCAGGTATGAGCCAATGGCATGACCTGTTGCTGAGTCCCTTTAGCCTAAACTAAGAACCTGTCCAGAGCTGCTGGCTGACTTTGTGTTAAAGCAACATATGAGCAGCCCTATGACAGCCCAAGATTTGGTGAGAGCAGCCCAGGGTTTCCCAGGATGAGGCCAGCATTCTGCTTCCCTGTAGCCTGGCCAAACTTGAATACCCTGAGCTAAAATTTTCTGCATTGCTTGTTTGCCTCCAAGGGAATCATGTGTGTATGTTCTCATGTGTGCAAGATCTGAGCTATAATGCTGACACTCTTGTTGATAACAAGATGTATGTGAAATTTCCTGAGAAGTGGGAACCAAAATATGCCTACCAGTAGCCATACTGAGAAAAGGGGAGGAAGAGGAGAAAATATGCTATTAACTGAGAGATCAATCTCTCTTAGAATTTTCAATTCAAACCCTATTTATCCTGCTGCTGCAACGCAGTAATCTCTGGGCTAGGTAGGCTGAGTTGAAGAAGTGTAAATGGGGCCTTAGACCAAAAAATCTTCATGCTCATGTCCAAAACATGCTGAACCAGTAAGTTACAATCCACATCAGACACCAAATACTAAACAAAGAAGGGCCCCGTGACTGTTCTCACCTTCATGCAGAACCACACAGAAATGGGGAAGGTCATTATGATGAACAGGAAAGACAAGATGGTCAGAAGCCACTCACAGATGCCCATACCTGGAGACTTTGCACCTAGGGAGAAATTCAACATGACATTCTTAGGAGAGGACTGCTCTCTATATACTGATTGCCTGATAAGTACCTGCACAGATCAGCTTCACTGTTGTCCTCTACCTAGACCTGTTGTGTGTGAAGCATTTGGCCCTCTCTGGTCTTGGGTTAAAGGTTACTCCCTGCCCCAGGTGGACAAGAACTGCTAGGATGGACTGGCAGATTTTGTCTCTGCTTTACTGGCAGATATTGAGCCATGCTTCCCCATGGTACCTTGATGAGAGAAGCCTTTAGCTTGAAGACCTGTTGCTACCAAGCAGTGTTCAAGGCTTGGAATAGGCAACTTGCTGGCTGAGCTGAGATCCCAGAAGCTTGTCTGGAAAGATAAGCTAATGGCAAAGAGAAATATTGTAAATAAGAGGTAGCTTTCAACATGCACAGCTTGAAGAGCCCATCCCTATCAGATTATCTCAGGTTGGTTTAGAATAGGATTTTAGTCTCCCTAATCCAGTAGGACCAAGCCACTGGTGCTGCTGAAATCTTCATGCTCTACAGCAGTGAAATCAAGATGCTGAAGGCTGGCTGGGGTGGCCAGTCCCAGATGAATATTACCTGCTACATCTCCCCAGAGGTAGTGTGGGTCGGGTCATCTTGCTCTGGCTGCCCTTTGTTGTGCTCCTGCCTGAGGGAAAATCTGCAGGTATGGCATGAAAACAGATAACTTCTGGGTGCACCCAGACCCAGAGAGTGTAGCATGTTCTCCATCAGTAAAGTTAGCATTCCTGCACCCCTTCTATTTTGAATCCCTTCTAGCCCTTCCATCCCTGCCCTTTTGCCCTTGGAGCTCTCTGCAGAGCCACCAGATCCTGAAGGAGGTTCACATTCCAAGAACCTGTGTGATGACTAGAGCTCCCCAGCACTGCTCACTAGCTGGAATTCCTGTAATTGAGGCGGAAAAGAGGCAATTGTGAAAAATTTAGTTTCCAGAAACAGACAGGAGCAAGTCTGAACCTTTATGTCACTCTAGGGCAGCATTGCCAGAGGCATGGAAGCAGATAGTGGCTTCACATGGAAGTGATGCTGGTTCTGTAACACACATCTGTAATTCCTGCGGTGATGGTGGGTTGAAAGAGGCACAGTCATCTTGCCAAAGAACCCATGATTCTCCCTCTAACCATGGCAGGCTGGGAATCTGCTTAACAAACACACAGCCTGGAGAGTAGCTGCTCTTAAAGGTTATCCAGACATGGAGCTATGAGTATGCACCTCAAGCACAGTTTTTCCCTGCAGCTCAGTCCTTTTGACTATGAATTGGCCTTAAGGCTAACTTTCTGCACCTAAAGAAGAGCAAGCAGGAAAAGAGAGAGAACAGAGCATGACTAGAACTGGCAAGTAACAAGCTGAAGTATGAAGGATGCTGGGGATGTAGCTGCTTCTTGCAAAGTTATTTGCTTTGTGAAACAGTGCTGCTCAGCCTGCAGTACTGACTGCAGAGGCTGGCTGGAGTCTTCCATATGCTGTCCTGAGAACCTGTGCAAGGCGGGTGTGAAGATACCGTGCAGAGAGCAGAGTCACATAGTGACCCATACAGGGTCAAAGAACCCCTTCCCTTGTATAAGCCATACCTTCCTCTTGCTGCTCGCTGTCCAGCAATGCCATTGCCTCCATTTCTTCATCAGATACCACATCATCCACATCCACCACCGTGGACGTGTGCACCCTACCATCTGTGCCTGTGGTGCTCTTGATCTCCTTCGGTTTCTCTTGCTTTATGTCTCCCCTTCCTTTGCTGGCTTCTCTGCTGCTCTCCCTCTTCTCTCGTTTGCTCTGTGTAGCTGGGGACTCTCTGTGTCTCCTGTGAGACTCTCTGGAATTGCTCCGAGACCTCTTATCCATCCTCATCTCTGCTGAGGAGCATGCAGCTGCCTGTGAGAGTGGGATGAATTTGTGCTTGAATTTATTGCTGCGGGCAGGAAAACCAGGCAGGGGAGGAGAGAATAGGAGGTGTCAGATCAAGGAGTCTTGTTTCAAGTTTATTATAGGCTTGTCAGACACAGTGGACAGTGAAGTGAGCCAGCTGTTTCCCAGCTGCTCTGATCTCCTCACACACTGCTGTGGAGATGGGATGGAAAGTTAGACCCTGGTCTCCAGGAGGACATTCTGTTTGCATCTTCCTGCCTTTCGAAATAAACTACAATCAGAAGCACTCAGATGATTTTTAGTAGGCGGTTTCTGCAGAGCTGTTGAAAAGTGACCAAAAAGTAATTGTCAGACGTGAGGTTGCAATGACCTCAGATGGTGGGGTGGTCCAGAACAATAAACAGCAGGGTGAGAAACCTTTACTGGTGAAAGCAGTTGCTTACTCAGGGGTGTTTGGAGGGGGTGTTGCAGAGAACAGTTAGGTGAGTAGCATCTCACATTAGTCTGTTCCCTAGAAACCCTTTGGCTGGTACAATGGAGAGACATTGGCAATAAACTCCCTCTCTGTAGCAGCATTTCACATTATAGCAGGGAGGGAAATCAGCTGGTCCTATTTCAACCATGAACTTTTCTGAATGGGTGAAAAGCATGAAATCCATTGGAGAGTTACAGCTGTGTAATCTAAATTGCTTTGCCTAAATGCCTTCCTGGCTTTCCAAAGCAGGAGCATAGCAAAGCAAACATAGGAGCTTTTTCTTTTCATGATGCTCAGCCTGTGTTGACATCTGCAGAAACCTCAGGAATAAGCACTCTTGTAGTGTATTAAAGTCACTTATCCTAATAAAGAAACCAGCACCTGGCTAGAAATAATAATGCTACAGCAAGACAAGGCGATAACTTCCCTGTCAACGGCAGTGCTGAGCTCAAGGATGCACAGTCTCTGGTGCGGAGGAGCAGCTGGAGGGAGCCAGGAAGCCAGCTAGGGAAGTGCTGCTCTTGTTTTTTCATGGATTCCTGCTTTATTGGAGACCTGTGGACTGTGCAGAGTCAGGATATTGCAGGCAGGGAGGGCAGGAGCACCTGCTCTGTCATGCTGGGTGCCTCGTCAGCAGGTCACCAGGGAAGCAATGGATGGAGAAGGCTAATGGCAGAGAAAAATCGGGTGGGAATGGGATGTAATTAATAAATTTACCCAGTGCCTGCATTTGTTCTAGAAATGCTGCAGAAAGCTTTTCCACCTTGTGCTTATCACTCAGCCCACACGGGACAGGGGGAGATGCTCTCCAGCTCCTGAAAGGGCAGGTGGTGCGTTAAGCAGCAGCAGTAAACAGCAGCTTGGGTCTGATTTTTTCTGAGTAGCACGGACTCTGGCTGATTCCTTGACAAAAGCACTCTGACATATTTGTCCCCTACACACCTGCAAATTTCTGGTTTTGTCTGATGTTTAAATGGACCAGTGGGTCCCACTCCTCCATCCCTGGGGAATGTTTTTGGCCACTACCTCCAGACAGGGGAGATGCTTTGAGAGTGTGCTAATGGATTTGCAACCTTTGCCATCCCAAAAGCCACAGCCTCAGGCCCTTTGTCATTTTGAAGCATACCCGTTGTGAAATTAACGGCACTGTTGTGCGGGTTTCTCAGATGACCATGAGCCCTCGGGGAACACCACTGCATCCCAGTTTACCAAGCTCTTTGGCCTCGGGAAAGTCACTCAGCGCCTCTGCCGCTGACTCTTAACAGCGTTGTGGTTTGTGTTTAAGTCTCGCCACCTTAAAGGAGCTGCTCCCTTTCTGCGCGTGGCCCTTTAGCAGCGCGCTGACGTTTTAGTTCGGAGAGGAGGGCCGCGACCCCGCTCCGGGCACCCGGCACGCTACAAACCCACGCCCGCTCCTCCGCGGGCGCCCTTACAGTCCCGCCGCCACCGGGAGGCCCCGCCCCGCCCCGCCTTCGCGCCCCGGAAGGGCGGGGAAGGGAGCGCGTAGGAGCTGAGGGGCGTCGTGGGCGCGGTGGCGGCATTGGTATGGCGCTGTGAGTGCGGGGGTGTCGCTGTGGCAGTGGGGCCCTGGGGGTTCTCGAGCTGTGTCTTAGGGCCGCAGGAATCGCTGCTGTCCCCTCGGACAGCGACCCTGTGCGGCAGGGGGGGAATCTGGAGGCCGCGTTTAGGGGAAATCGCATGGAAGGAGGCAGTGAGTGCAGGAGGAGCCAGCTGGCTTCGAGGGTGCTGGAGAGTGGCAGCTCCATGGGTGTGGGCAAGGAAATACAGGACTTGGGGGTAGTGTTTGTTGGTGACCCTGGCTTGTTGTACTCTTGCCCCCTCACCAGTTTGCAGGCGCTAAGTGGTAAAAAGTCTTTTCCCTGTGCTGCTATTGCTGTGGAACGAGTTGTCTTACGCCTGCTTTTGTTTCCCCTTTAGGGCAGACATGTCAAAGAAGGGACAGCTTATGGAGGTGCTTAAAAAGGAGGTGAGGTCGCTGCTAATGGCTGCCAAGGAGGGCTTAACCCCAGCTCAGCTGGAGCACGAGTACATGGCCATGATTGGCAAACCTCTTCCTGTACATGACCTGGGGTTCCAATCCACTTTGGAGCTGGTGGCAAATATGCCTGAAGTTGTCAGAATCTGTGCTTATGAGAAAGGCACTTTTATCCTCAAAGGTGAGATTTTGTTTCCTTATGGATGGAGGAATTATTTGGGACCCCATACTGGTATGAAGTGGTGCTCCAAAGCAGGGATGTCCGGGATGAATTCCTAGAGCTAGCTGTAGGTCGCCTATGTGTGTATTATTTTTTTCTCCTATAAGTCTGTTTATTTTCTTCGATGTTTCTAATTACATTTTGTATCTGCATGTTAATGCTTGTCTGCTTTTTCTTCCTCAGAAAAATCAAAGCAGTTCCAGTTAGTTTTGTACCTTTTCCATTATGCACTTAGTTTAGAAACTGCAATAGCATTTCTTATGAGTACACTAGAATGGGTAAGTTATGCTTTTCCTGTAAATGCAGAGTACAGCAGGAGCCAAAGTCAGGGATGGGGCCTCTCGGATGCATTTCACTACCTGACCCCATGGGAAGTTTAGTTTATATCAAAGAATGGTTTTAATTTTCATTTCGTTTTTGTTGGGAAACAAGTGGTAGGTGCAAATTATTGATTGCTAGAGTAAGTCAGGGAGGAGACATTGCTTGGGCACAGTGGGTCTTCTGTAGTGAGGGTTTACTGTGATTCTGGCTGAGGGAAGCAATAAGCTATTTACTGTTTTCCCAGCAAAACTCACAAGCAGCTGGATCTCCTGTTGTGATCCTTTATTAAGGGTTTGACTGCCCTCCTACCTAAATCTGGGTTTATAGGGGTAAGGGTGCTGTTTGGCTGTTGTCTGTTAAAAGTGGTTCAGTCCAGTTTGCAGAGGGAGAGGAAAAGTGTTTTCTCTGCTGTAAATCAGCCACAATTTGGTGTGATTGCTTTCAAAGGAGACACCTGCTTTGAAAAAAGGTGGGGGGATTAGGAATGAGAATAAAAAGAGGAGTTTTGCCTTTGTAGAGCTTTTAATGATTTGGTGTTTTGGTAGTCTAATAGTTTATTTCTTTCTGTTGTAGCCATTGCAGATGAGACCACCAAAGCAATTGCCAAACTGGTTGCCAGACAGAAGAGAAGTGCTAAGGAACGGAAGAGTGCTGCTGTGAGGCCAGATGCTATTTCTCCCCGTAAGAATCCACAGAGTTTCCCTCGGAGGGGCAAGGCTCCCATCCTGCCAGCAACAGTGAAGGCCGAGCTGCAGGATCTGCTGAGTTCCTCACCACTTCTGCTCTTGGACTTTCATAATGCCTTCTTCAGACGCTTTGGCCGGGCATTTGAGTACACACAATATGGATTTTTCTCCATGTTTGATGTCCTGAGAAGTGTGTCTGATATCATTGTGGTTGAGCAGACAAAAGCAGGTTCCTTGCTGACCCTGAAGAAGCATCTGGCAAATGAGATAAAGAAGGAAGAGGTGCCACAAGGCGAGACGCAGGAAGAGATGCTGCAAGGTGAGGTGATGGTGTCTTACAAACATAGTGGCCAAGCAACTGTGTTTCAGGAGGGTGTTGCTGCATTTCCAGTTGCTGTAGTCCTGGTTCCCCTAGGTTTTAGCACAGAAGGCTTGTGAAATGCTGCAGAAGCAGCTGTCACAAGGGGGTTACTTTGGTAGCAGAGAGCTTAACTGGAAGTTTTCTATAGGTTACCACTGGTTTTTGGTGTGAGGTGAAAGAAGGGATGTTTAGCTCATTTGGACTATGGACTTTCTGCCTCTGTGTGTGGGACTGGAATTTCTAGTAATTCCAAGCAACAGGTAGCAAAAATAGAAGGATCTCCTGAACGTCTGCTTGGCAGGCTGATAAAGCCTTTCCAATGCACTTTTCAGACTGAAGATTTAGCACTAGTCTGAATGGCACGGCTACAGTGTTCCACAAAAGAAAACAGAAGAGACTGCAGATGTCTTCAGCATTCCCATAATGGGTACAAGGAAAGGCAGAAAATCACATATAGTTCCTGCCAGATTCTCAACTATTCTGTCTGTACGTCATTCTAGCAAGTGATTTAGTATGCTTACATAAACAAGTGTATTTTGTTTTCTTTTGATATATCAGTACAGTGAAGGATGCCTCTCAAGTGAATACTTATGACTGGTGGCTGTGAATGGTACCAGAGATGAGACAAACAGCACCAGTGCTTTCAGACTTTTCATTTATCTTCTCTTTCTGCTTAATATGGAGCACTGCATCAGTCCAGCAAAGAATAACAGTTAAATTATTATCTTTGCAGGAGCAACTACAGTTGAGATGCCTCCTTTGGAACCCATCCCTGAGGCAGAGAGCTGCTACTTAACAGCAGAAGAGAAGTCAGAGCCAGTGGAAACACAAGCAGTAGATTTGGGTGATGGCCTCAAACAAGTATGTGACTGGACGAGCGATCTGTAGTTCTTTCATGTCTTAATCCAGGGAGTGATACTTCCTCTTTTTTTTTATAGTTCTTGTTTCTGTTAAGTTTGCATTGTTGATATCCTGCTGCTTCCAAAGAGTTTTGTGCCTGTTTTGGGTGAGTCTGGAGGTGACTAGACTCATACTGACCTGGTATAGCTAGCTATAGCTTTATATGCCATACAAACTGGGTCTCTTTCTGGTCTTGAGATCTGAGGTCACTTAAGCATGATTTTGCTTCATGATTATAGTGATCATACCTTTTGGTGTACTTAATTGTAACTGGACCCTCAGTAATTTTGTTCTGAGACTAGCTGTGTAGAACCTGCTGTGCTGCAGTAAGTGTGGTTTAAGTGTCAAGCAGCTATGTGACAGAGATGGAGAATGGTCCTCGGAGAGCTTAATTCCTGCAGTCTCAACTCTCCTATTTGATGGGACTTGGGAAACTTTGGGGGTTTTGTTTGTTTGTTTGCTTTGGTTTTGTGGTTGTTTTTTTGGGTTTTTTTGTTATAGCAGTATATGTTTAGAAGGGGATGGAGAAGGAACAGTACAGAGGCTCTGAACTGCCAGACCTCATTGGAAGGATTTGTTTGTGTCCCCTCTTTTTTTCCTTTAAGTATCTTTAAGCCTTCTTTTTGTTGAAGAAAATCATCCTGCTGTGGAAAGGAGGATAACAAAAGGAAAGGAAATAATGGGAGTCGTCAGCCAAGCTCATGTTACAGCTGTATGCACCTGTACAGTTGGAGCACATAGGTCAGGAAAGGGTCCTAGGAGTTCTTCCTACTTTGGTGTTTTGTGTATGAATGAATCTGGGAGACTGGGACTACGACTTGGACTTTGTGTGGTGCTTCATAAAACACACCCTTTAGAGATTTTTGGCAGGCTGTTCTGATCCTTTAAAGAAATTTTTGTTTGGTGTGATTAAGTCCAGAGAATAAGGAAGTCTAGGGAATTGCCCAAGATCAAACAAAGTCCGATTGTGGGAAGGGTGAAAAAAAGGGGGTAGCTCCAGAGTTTTGTTCTGACATAGTGCAAAGGGAACTGGTTTAAGGACCCTATCAGGATCAGTCTTGGAAGATGTTTGTACAACTAGTATTTGTCATGAATTGCCAAGTTTGCTAGTTTCTTGGGGGGGGTGAGTGGGGGGATGGGTGTTGTTGTTTGTTGTTGTTTTTTTTTTTTTTAATGCCCTAAAAAGGAGGAAAGCAGGTTGAAATGTGTAGTTTGGGTATGTGGTGAACACTTGCTTGTTGGGGTGCTGCAAGGTAGAGGGGAAAGATGAGACCTCATTCTTGTCCTGCTGCCAGGTGTCCAAATATCCAGTCACGAGAGACTAATAGTGGACGTGTTGTAAGGGTCAAATGAGAACAAAGGGCTGAATCAATCTCCTTGGCCCCGAGAAGGGTAAAGTATATATTGCTCTTGCTCTTGGGAGCCTTTTCTTGCTGCCCTGTGCAGAAGGAAATGTGTCATCTGCACCAATCTTGGCAGTCCAGCATAGGGCAAGGAGTTTGGCCAGTCTCACATGCCATGTCTCTTGTAAGCCTAGTTTTGCAGTGTGTTCTGTTGGTTTGTCTTTTTACATTTTTGTACCTTTTTTGTGATTGTGTTTTTAAATACATCTTGTACATCTTTCAAAGAAATGTCTGTTGCTGCTGCTAATGTACAAGCTAGATTATGAAGATCATGTGTGCTTTTAACAGTCTGATATGAAGAGCATTTTCAGAGAAAAAAATGTCCCTTTTTGAGTGGAGTGAAATGTAAGGGTGTTTTCTACAGATGATTCTGCTGCTCAGGCAAGGATTCCCTCAGTTGCTCTTTAACTCAAAAATGTTAACTGACTGTTAAGTCGATGTTTTAGTCAAAACTTTTAACTCAAATTCGAGGATGTTAGCCCTTGCTCAGTCTGCAGAAAGCTCTTGTCTGCCTCTTGAAAAAATGGTTGAAAGCACTTGTATTGCAAATCCCCATTGTTTGCGGTTGAATTTAGCCATGCATCAATGTGTGTGTGCCGGAAGACAAGTTTACTGTACACTGCCTGGTATATAATGCAGTGGTAACTTGTAACATGTTCAAGGTGAGTAAAATAGAAATAATTTTGACTTCTGATCATTGTATGAGTGCTGGTTTTTGCACAAGAGAAAGCTTTTGAAGCAGTGAAAGCAGCTGATGTCTGATTAAGGTTCCCATCCACACATTAGTTCAAATGAAATAATGTTTTCAGCAGTTAAAGAATAATACAGAATTGTAAGCTGTGCTAACAGCTCACTCAGGTACAATTTGTCAAGAGTCAGAAAAGAACAGATTTTGTAGGATTAGTTTTTCTTTTTTGCTTGTTTTTATCCTTGGAAATAGCTTTAGTGTGAAAGTGAGATGCATTTGTGCCTTCTGTCACTTTTGAATCGTTTCCAGGTAGTTTTGCTGGTTCAGTCATGTACTCTTTCATAGTCATGGAACATAGAAATAGCACCTTCGGGGTGAAATCCAACAAAGTGCCATGTTTGATTTGTGGGTTGTTTTGTTGTTGTTTTTTTCTTTTTGTTTTTTGGTGTAGGTACTTGGTTTGTTTTGCTTTTCTAGCAATACCTATTCAATACTTCTGTCTAAATATGTTACAAGACTTTAATCCTCTCTTTTATTCCTCGCAGGAATATCAACAAGGCTTTTTTTGTTGCACCCCTCTTTGAACTAGAGGGAAAAAAGAAGGAGGAAAGACAGAGAATGTGAAAATGAATGCTTCTGTCACATGGGAAGTTTTAGTCCCAGTTTATGCTGTTTGTAGGATTATCTGATACTCAGTATCTAACAGGTCCCCAGAAAAGCAGAGCTGTTTTTTTTTTACCTTAGTGGTAAGGACAATTAAGTGTGTTCAGTGCATAACAAGACATCTGAGTGCCGCCCTCCTTTCATTCCTTTGTAGACTCAAGATTTGGAGCAGTCCCTACTAGACAAATTGATAATGACTCCAGAAATACCCCCAGATGCTGTTCAGGACAGAAGCCTTTGCAGTTTACCACCACTGGAGAGAAGGTGCTTGGTGGGAGTCTTTGTGAAAATAATTGTCTCTCCTAGCCAGTTCTACATCCACATCTGCAGCAGGGAAACATCTGATGAACTGCAGGATATGATGGTTGACATGAGGTGAGAGCATTCTATCCCGATTCAATACTTCTACTCGTGTGTGTGTGTTTGTACTGAGGGAGCATGGCGCACAGATGTTGGTTATGGTCACTGCTGGCTCAATTATTTAATAGAGAGGTGCCAGTGCTGTACTTAAACATATACTGGTAATGCCTACCCATTCTTTTTAACTTGCAAGCAATAAATATGCTTAATAGCAATTCATTGTATTTTGGCTGTGTCCTAGACAGTTCTAAACTTTGAAAGCCTGGAAAGGAACGTTAAGGTTCCTTTGCACCTCTCTATTGTCTGTGCTGCTATGGTTAATGTACCCAGTTAAGGCTTCTATTCCCCTCTCTAACACTTACCAAAAAGCAACATGTAATAGGCCTTTGTTCGACCTGTATTTGAAAGCAAAATCCTGTCAGTGCCTTTGTGTCAGCTACATTATGCGTTTAGAATTCTGTTCCACCACAACAGTGCTACAATTGCTGTTAATTGTGTGCCAAAGTAAACGTTTGATGTCTGTGGGGCACATGTAAGTGTGCTTACTGACTCTGCAGACGTACTGTGTATGTGAGCCAGTACACCAGGACCTGGTTCATGGGAAGCATTGACGTGTCAAGGTAATGTCATTTATGACTAGAATTAATGACTAGAATAATTGTATGTAGCTTCTGATTAAGCCTCATTAATTAACTTCTTGTTGGAGCCCAAGAATATAGTTCAAATGTTAGAAGTTTGGGTTTGCATTTTTAATTGCCATTTCAGTTAGAGTGTGGCAGAACTGAAATGTAAATCATCTATTAAAACAAGTCCTGAAAATTAATGTCATGAGGACTTTGAGAAATCTGGATCCTTCTGAAGCCCTGTATATTTCTCTGTATTCATCTCCTTCATCCTACAAAGCATGGTTTCTCATTCTGATCTTTTGCAGACACTGTTACTCAAATAAACTTGTTTCTGATCGTTACATCATGCCTGAGTCTTCAGTACAGCCTGGACAGCTTTGCTGTGCAATGATTTCGAAATGGTGGTACCGTGTTGTCATCCACCGTGTGATCAATGACAAAGATGTAGAGGTGTTCTACCCTGATTATGGAAACCTCGAAATTGTCCGAAAGTCTTGGCTGAGATTCCTCAAGTAAGTATATCACAGAACTGTAGAATGATCCAGGACTGCAGAATGGATGAGGTTGGAAGAGATCTCTGGAGGTCACCCTGTCCAACCTTCCCACTCAAGCAGGGCCATATAGAGCAGGCTGCCTGCAGGATCATGTTGAGATGGTTTTTACTTGCAGATTTGCTGAGGGTAGACTCAGCCCATCCTCCATATCATTAATGAAGATGTTGAACAGTATTAGACCCAGCCATGACCCCTAGGGTAATACTGCTCATTCCTGACCTCCAGATTTGTGCTACTGGTTATCACTCTCTGAGCCTGGCCCTTCAGACGGTTCTCAATCCTCCTCACTGTCTGCCCATCCAGCCCGTACTCCATTAGCTTTCCTATGAGTATCTTACAGGATGCAGTGTCCAAAAGCCTGATAGAAATCAAGGTAAGTAATACCCACTTCTCTTCCCTCACCTACCAGGCCAGTCATTTCATCATAGAAGGTTGTCAGGTTGGTTAAACATGACTTCCCTTTGGTGAATCCATGCTGGCCATTCCCATTCACCTTGTCCTTCATGTGCTTGGTAATGGTTCCCAGGATTGGTGGTTTTGCTGCCTTCCCAGGTATTGAGGTAAGGCTGACTGTCCCGTCTTTCTTCAGAAAGATATCACAGCATGTGGATTGCCTAGAAAAAAATACGGGCTTTTATTCCATAGTTGTGGCTCTGAGGCATTTCCTTGCTTACATGCTAATGTAAGCAACATTGTTTAAGACCTGTTTTTCTGATCCCTCTAGGCCCTTTGCTCGCAAGCTCTGTCCATCACTCCTTCACTGTGACTTTGGGCTAAATCCCTTCCTGTTTCTGCCTTCATTCCTCAGTCTTGCCTCTTGCTGCTTTCTGTTACTTTTGGGCAAGCTCACTAATCTTCCTTCCTGGGTTCCGTGGATGTATGTGAACATCCTTCTGAACGGGCATCAGTCGAAGTGGGACACATTTGCAGTGTCAGAGGTACTCATTTTCCTCTGTAATTCAGTACCTTTTCCCTATTTCCTTCTTCCCTATGATTTGCTTCAATTTATGCCTGCCAAGAGGCATTCTTTGATTCAAAAATTGCTGCTCTCTGTCCATAACTTGATAATCATAAGGGAGTTTGATGGGAAGGTGCTTGGGCAAGGGAAGGCATAGGGGACCAATTGTTACTGCTGGTTTTGCTGTGCCCATTCTTGGTTATGAAGTGTTTTCCAAAACTGCTGCTGGGCTTTAGTCATAAATACAAAATCCAATATGGGCTGCTCTATTCCTAAGCTGATTTTAAAACCCAGAAGAGGAGGAAGTTCTACTCTTCTGCCTGGTTTTGCTCTGTCTTTGATGTAATGGTGATGGCTGTGTTTTGTATTGTAGGTGGTGCTACTTGAAGCTCCCTGCTCAGGCCATCCCGTGTTCCTTGGCATGGGTAACACCTGTGGAGGTATGTGTTCACAAGGAGTTTTGTTTCTTGACATACGTATCAGAGCTATCGAGTAAAAGTCGCCCTCAAATAGAGGGCAAACGTGGATTAATTCAGGTCCCATTGATGTTTACAACAGAATTGCTCCTGTTAAGTTCAGCAGAGTATGACTGCTTAAGTGTCTTTCTCTGCCTTCCTCTGTCTGTTTTCTTTATGATCAGAATATTCTTCCTTATATTGTTGCCAAAACAGATAGCTACTGTTAAGCTGGTGGTGAGACACTGGCACAGGTTGCCTGGAGAAGTTGTGATTGCCCTATCCATGGAAGTGTTCAAGGCCAGGAGCTTGAATGAGATTTTGTGTAAACTGGTCTAGTGGAAGGTGTCCCTGCCTGTGGCAAGGGGGTTGGAACTAGACGAGTTTTAACGTCCCTTCCAACCCAAACCATTCTGTGATTCTATTAAAATCGTTTCTTTCCCTGCCAGTAATTCTCCAGGGTCCTTCTGAAGCCTTGGTAGCTCCAGTCCTCTGTTTTAAAAATTTCCTCAGTGACAGAGCTTTAGGTGAGTTGTTCCGATGCAGTCAGTGTACCCAAGGAATTATAGAGATTATAAGAAAATTCCTGTGTGCTGGGAAGCCTTGGTCAAGAAGCCTGAGAAATAAAATCTCTGAAGGAAAGCTTCTGTCTTTTAAAGACATGATTTTTTGAAAGTTATTTCCTCTGGATTTTTCAAGGGTTAAAGAATCATAGTTTTCATTGCAGTGAGGCTTAGCAGCCTCTTGAAAACTTACCATGCTTCTAACATTTATAATCACAGGATCCCAGGGATTTAAAGGAACCTAAGAAGCAAAACCTGAAAAACTATTTTAGGCAATTGTGGTAAAATCACTGTCCCTCAAACCATGTTTGGAAATAGGTATTAGGGTAAAAGGACATTTCCAGTGTAACTAGCATTACAGGCTTTGGGGTAATTTGATATATTCAGTGCTGGGAAGCTCATCTACTTGACTTTTCTATATTTGTCCCTAGCCTAACCTGGCTTGATTGCCTTTTTGACAAGAGCATTCAGTGGGAAGTCTCAGGTGGTGGACATTGGTCGTTTATGGTAACTTTATATTCTTGTTTATTCTTTAGGGTACATGGTCCAATGCAGCAACTCTCCTATTCAAGAACCTGTGTAGTTCCAAGCTACTTGTGGGCATTGTGGATGAATATGTCAATGGCATTTTGCATCTTTTCCTGTGTGACACATCCACTAAGGAGGATGTCTACTTCCACTGTGTCTTGAAGGATAAAGGATATGCTGACATCTGTGGAAAGAATGTTCCTTCTGAGGTCAGGAGAGGGGCATGTGCTGCTGGAAGGCACCCAACCAAACAAAAACGTCAGTTGGGTGCCTGTGATGGGAAGATCTTTAGCTTGAAGCAAGTAGTTTTGTGAAGAGAAAACTGGTATTCCCTGCTTTTGTGTAACTTAACATTTTGTGACTGCATCCCATGGTGTCTAACTATGATGAGAGCTTGCTTTTTGGTCGAGGTGGAATCTGATGGTACAGCAGTGATGTTCTGATGTAGTAGAACCAATTATTTTCACCTTGTCTTCTAACAGTGAATTAAAACGTTTTCATTTTTTTCAAGTTGATCACCTTGTTAGGATTGCAGATTCACCTGGAGCTGGCACACTTCTCATATAAATAAATGGAAAAGTAAAATAGCTATAAATGTTCTGTGTCTAAGGCCAAACTGAGATGGAATTGAGAGGTTGTTAAGAAATATGCTAGCTGCTTCACTGGCTTTTGTTAATTCCAGACAGTTTGGTTAGTCATAAGTTGAGGCCCCTGATTCATCCAAACAATTCGTCAGAGCACATTGATTAAATTTTATTGTCTAACTTAAAGTAATGCTACATAGTGGCAGGGGCAGTTAAGTGAGGAACAAGATAGTTAAATTATTTCTGTCTTCTGTACTGTAGACATTGATGATTGGTTTTGACATTAATAAGCTGAAATATGGAAATGGTCATGGTTTAAAAGTCTCTTACTTTGCCAGTGGAATGTACAATGTTGGACTGTAACCACATAGATTGCACATTGTCTCTTGGGCCAACAGGTTGTAAGCCGGTGTGAGAGCATTTATGATTTGGGCCCATCTGTGTCATTGTCTGAATCATAGAATAGTTAGAGTTGGAAAGGACCTTAAGATCATCTAGTTCCAACCTCTGTGCCATGGGCAGGGACGCCTCACACTAAATCTATCAGCTCAGTTTCAGTAAGAACTCTGCGGATATGAAAACTCTTAATAAGGTACTGCCATGATTTTATATCTCAGCAGAAAGCCAGGCTTTACAGTCTTCTGTGCTTCTGTCTTTTGTTTTAATGAATAGATAAAGAATGTGTGTTCTGGTGGGAATACTGTGGTAGTATTTTTACACATATATGTCTGATTTTGGGGGAGTGGACCACTGCTGAGTAATCTTGTTGCTCAGAGGCAATTAGCTGATATTTGTAGGAAGAGGAAGACAGTTTCTGCGAGGATTTGGAGCTAGCTTGTCGTGGTGTGCTTCTTCATAAAACCTGTTAGAAATTTGATGAATTCTTTTATTCTTTGTGATAGTTACAAAATGTTTTTCTTGACTATATTGGGTTTTGTTTGTTTGTTTGCTGCTAGGGATTCAAGGAACTGAATCCTTTGGCCTTGTATGTTCAGCCCAGTGAGAAGTGTGAGAATGCTGAACTAGTGGAACCAGACCTTTGCTTGCAGCAGGAGTCTCTAGATGCAGATAGTGCAACAGCAACCTCAAAGCTGCGTGGGGATGAACAGTGTGATCAGGTGGGAGTTTGGCTATGGTGTAGCTATCATTCAATAAAATCGGCTCCAGGGATCAGTAGACGTGTATTGTTTAGTCCCATGCAGTTTTTTGTGGAGCTGGTGTTTTGCTTTCATAAAAAGCAGGCAGAACCATAATATAAAAACAATTACATATGGACCATAACTACATCTCTAGCTGCTTATCCTCTGATCCTTTTGCAGACTTCAGGGAGTCTGTGTGCCAGTGGTTTCACCAACCTCCCATATGCACCATATTTTTTCAGCTGGGGGGGAATGGACTCTGGGAGCTCAAACCAGTACCAGATTCTTGAGATCAGTTTGACTTAGCACTTTCATGTTTTGCACCCCTGGGAGCCAAGAAGTGGTGTATTTTCCTCTCACATCTCTGGGGTTTGGCAAAGGATGTGTAATCACTTGGGGTGTTGTTTAAATGTGGAAAAAGACCATCAGAATTAGTGGTGTATTGTTTCAGTTAAGGGTCTTACTCATTCCAAACTTACTTGAAAGGAAGCAGTCTGCAGGTCTGGTTGATGCAGTAGGTAAGGTCATACAACTACAGTTTTATTAAAAAGATAACTCTAAAGTGGATGATCTCTAGATGTGGCTGCTACTTTACACCGTTTCTTTCAGAGCATGTTAAAAGAGAAGTCCTTTCCTGTTTAACAGATCTAGAAAATGGTGAACAGAGAGCTTAAGTGGGGAATAAAACCCGGGTCTTGGGTGCTGTCTAATGTAGTACTGGATGCTAGATGTATTACTAAATGCCAGAAACGCCAGGAACACTTGGCTACAGGTGACTCTACTTTTCTGTGTTATTAAAATTGTAGTGTTTTCATGACACATTTTATGGCAGGGGACAAAGCACCTTTAAGTAAATGTCAGCTGTTTGAAGCATTCAGCAGTGGGCCTGCTCCAGGGCTGTTTTCTGACATTTCTCTGAGACAAGGGTGAAAGCTGGTGTAATATTAGTGGCTTCTAAAGCAGTCATTTAACTAGGCTTTGTCTTAGCCAACTGTGTTTCTGTGCTAGAGGAACTGTGAAAGCTATATATCTTAGATGTTAATGGCCGTGCACAGTTGCTGTATTATATGAACTGAAGGACACAAACGAGTGTCTTACGTATGTTTTTGCAAGAAATTAACATGGCATAGGTTGCCCATCTGAGTTCATTCTGTTTGGGGGGGTTTAATGGAAAAATACAGAGAGTACCCTAACTAGTTAACTGTAGCAAGACTATTTGTGTCAGATGTAGCTGGTGATTTCAAGACTAGAGGAATGTTAAATGCATTCAGGTGGTTTTTTCATGTCTGATTTCAAGGGCCTCATTAGAATCCATTTCCAGAAATGGCAGTCAGTCCTCTTGATCTCCCTTTGTGTAAGACCTTGAACATTTCTTTCTCTGCTGTTGTGTTTAATGTCCAGAATGTTTCCTTTTCTTCCTTGGTGCGTCATTAACATGATCATCAGTGGCAGTTCAGTAGTTCAGAATATTTTGAACTGGAATGAAATGTGTCCAGTATGACACTTGTTAACTGCTTAGCTAGCGTTTTCTGGTAACTCCTCTTCAGCTGTGGGAAACTCCCTTTGCATTGTCTGATCTTAGATTTGCCTCATCAGGATTAACAACTTTCTTTTTTACCTCCCACCCTCCTTAAGTGCAAAACGTCTGGACACTGTGTTGTATCAGCTCTGTTATGTTGGGACACTTCTCCTTGGTAAAATATTTTGGAAGGCAGCGAGCAATAACCAGAAAACATTGCTTGGATAAAACTGTACTTTCCAAGTGGTAAGTTTTACTGTGGAGGAGAGAAGTTCAAGTGAGAGTTAATTTCTTGTTCACATAACTTCCTGTCCTTCCATGTTATTTCTGCCCATTAGAAGTAGCACAGGAATAGAAATGGCCACATAGAAATGTTTAAACTTCTGAGTAGAACAGATAAGCTCCTTTGCATTTCTCTCTCAGTTAATCTTTAGTGGTATGATCTGATTGCTCCGTAATTTGTTCCAGTGTATCCAGCTTTCTTCTACCCACACTAGCTTTACCTTTTCTTGCTTTGTCCATCTCCTTAGCAATGGCATCTGTCTGATAACGAGGAGACACAGGATGATGTGCAGCCACTTTTGGATGAAGTGGGTGTCACAGGAACAATAGGCCCAGACACTGAACTTGCACAGGAGGATACACGTGAAACTTCTACAGATCTTGTGGCAGTGCTTAAGGTAAGGGTGTTTTTCTCAGCTATTGCTGTTGAGAGGGGTTGTTCTTGATTTTAGATTATTTTGTAAGCCTTTGATTGCTTTAACATGTATTTCTTTTTTATAAGTGACTGGCAAATTATGACTGGCTGTTAGCATGGACTCAGAGCTATACATTTTTTTCTTAGCTGTTGTTTCTGATGTTATTGACAGTGCACTAGTTCTCCACTAGCACATCAAGGTATTGTGGGAACAAGACTGTTTCAGCACTTTATAGGTCAAACCTGGCCTTTCTTCATTACTCTGCTTCCCCTCCAGTAACAGTCTTGAAGGTTACTAGGAGTAACCGGGAGTTACTGTGGGGCTGCATCTCGCAGGTCTCCTTGTGAGTTAGGAGGGGGGATTTGGGAAGGTTGTGGTTTGGGCTGTGCTTTGAGGCACTGTGTGGCGCTGGTGTTGCTTCTTTATTAGTGGTTAATGGTGAGTCTAACAGGGCCTGCAGCGTGATGTTTTGCAAAATATTCTCTGCTCTGGATTCAGCAGGGAGCCAGTATTTGTTGAGCTGTGGAAGGCATTGCAGAGCTGGAAATGGGAATGTGCCTACATGGTTTTGGATAACCACAGCTCCTTAGACATCTACAGGTTGATAGTGGCTGAGACAAAAGTCTTTCTAAAAGGATGAGGGGGAGAGTCGGTTCTCTCAGGTCTCAATTGGTTCTCTCAGTCTAGAGCAGAGCTGGAAGAATCAGTGTCTCAGGGTTGTTACCTGAAAGGGAATGAGAGAAAGCAAGCTGAGAAAAGGGGCCTTGAGAGAGTGAGAGAGGAGGAAAGATTCTGGTAGCATGAGCAGGGCTAAAGTACAATGAGGTGGAGGCAGGTGGGTAGATACTTGCAGGGGACTCTGTTGCTATTAAACTGTGTGAGGTTCAAAGGATCACCTTGGAAGGCAGACACAGGGACTGTAAGAATGAAGACCTTAGGCCCACTGTAGGAGAGGATCTGGTTTGAGACCATCTTAGGAACCTGAATGTGCCCAAGTCCATGGGACCTGATGAAATCCATCCACAGGTCCTGAAGGAGCTGCAAATGAAGTTGCTAAACCACTGTCCATCGTATTTGAAAACTCATGGCAATCAGGTGAAGTTCCCGACGACTGGAAAAAGGGAAATATAACCCCCATTTTCAAGAAGGGGAAAATGGATGAGCAGGAAACTACAGAGCAATCAGCCTCACCTCTGTGCCTGGCAAAATCTTGGAGTAGATTCTCCTGGAAGACATGCTGAGGCACATGAAGAACAACAAAGTACTTGGTGACAGCCAGCATGGCTTCAGTGAGGAAAATCCTGCTTGACCAATCTGGTGGACTTCTACGATGGAGCTACGGAACTGATGGACAGTGGTAGAGCAGTTGATGCCATCTACCTGGACTTGTGCAAAGTGTTGGACAGTGTCTCACATGACATCCTTGTCTCTAAGCTGGAGAAACACCAATTTGATAGGTGGACCACTGAGTGGATAAAGAACTGGCTGGATGGCCACACGCAGAGTTGTGCTCAGTGTCCGGCTGGAGACCAGTAATGAGTGGTGTCCCTCAGGGATCAGTGTTAGGACTGGTCTTGTTCAACATCTTTGTGGGTGACATGGACAGTGGGATTGAGTGCGCCCTCAGCAAGTTTGCTGATGACACCGAGCTGGGTGGTTCAGTTGATGTGCTGGAGGGAAGGAATGTCATCCAGAGGGACCTTGACATGCTTGTGAGGTGGGCTGATGCCAACCTGATGAAGTTTA
>JAOEHY010002084.1:0-17509 GCA_025447955.1 Psilopsiagon aurifrons
GGAGAGGAGAGGAGAGGAGAGGAGAGGAGAGGAGAGGAGAGGAGAGGAGAGGAGAGGAGAGGAGAGGAGAGGAGAGGTTGTCAGGCAAGCAAGGAATTAAACAAGACACAAAATAAAGAAAAAAGCACATAAAATGTGTATTGCTATTAGCTTATTTCCTGTCATCTTTTGTCCCTTTGCAGTTTAGTCACAGCATGATGATCAACATTTTTCCTAGTCTTCCAGGCCTTCACTGGCATTTTTTCACCCCCCATTTCATTCAGCACCTGTATAAAAATCTTTTCATTCAAAACAATTCTCTCCATACTACAAATGACCTTTTTAGAGCATTATTTCACCTAGGTGTAACCATGTTTGGTCGAGCATGATAGAAAAATTATCTGGAAATAGGGCCCCAGGTAAGCTCCAAAGAATCATATCAAGCTAGTAGTGCTTTCAGTTACACATTTGATGACAAAAAAATGTGAGGACCATGAGGCATTTGGTATTGGATAGTTGTTTACCAGGATAAAAATGTGGGGAGACAGTAGGTCAGTGTCAGGAGGAATTAGACCCATCGTCCTGCTGACCTTTGATGAACCTGGAGGCTGTCGCTTCTCCTTTCTGCGCTTTTTTATCATTTGTCTGCTTTCCTCCACAAAAGTCCTCAAAGCATGCTGATCGTTTATACACTGATCAGATAGTGCCAGCCTGGATTAATGACTATGTTGCAAATGCTGTATTGTTGCATCACTATGTTGCAAAACAGATTGCAAGAACAAATTGCCATTGTCAGGTTAACCCTAACAGAAGGGAGAGCACAGGCACCAAGTTCTGCACACCCGCAGCCGGCCAAGGATATCACATGGAAAATCACACGTGCAGTGGGACTGTACACAGGATTTCTGACCCACAGCATTCATGCTGTTCTTAATTAGGCTGGCTGTGATCCTGTGACTGAGAAGGAAAGGTGGCAATGATCTCCAGGAACTTTCCCCATTAACAGAGGGTTTCCTCCTGCCAGGGTCATCACCTTCTTTCTGACCCCACTTCTCTTTTTCATTGCTTCTTCTTTACAGGGCGCCTTCCTTTTGGGCAATTCTGCTTTCCAGGACACCTAGTCCTAGATTTCACAATCTAAACAGCTCATGTGCCAAAGCACAATGTGTGATCAGTCTTCTAATAGGTGTCTCTGACCCGATCTCTTTATTAACTGGAGAATTCAGGACATGCTACTTTTGTTTAGCCCACAAATTGACAAGCAGCCCATACCAGTCACTACCAGTATGTAGCAGGCTTCTGCTTGAGAGTTTAAACTTCGTTTTGGGGTATTCACACATGCACACACACATGCATACAGTTACCAGCTGCCTGTTAGAATTCACAGTTTAAGCCATTTTTCACCCACAGCACCCACAGTTCCTTGTCCAGTGCTGGATTATTTGGCCAGGAATAAAGCTTGAGCTTTGAAGATTTTCACTTAATTGGAACATCTCCTCTCCCAGTGAGCTCACAGGTGTTCAGCAGGGAGTTGGACTTAGGCTCTCCCCAAAACTTTTGTTAGGGCTTCTCTACAGCCTGCAGAAAATCTGTAGGAACTAAGTGTCCCTGACACAACAAGTGAAATTCGGATGAACTTAGCCAGCTTGGGCTCTCATGGGCTGCTCTTCACCCAGAACACAGGAAAAGTTAATGGTCAGCCAGAGTGAGGGGAGTGGATTTTTTTCCAGTTTGGACTGAAATTCATGACAGAGATGAATTTTATTTCTTCTTTTTTAACCAAAGGAATAGACTCTGACCTGGTGGAAATCCCGTGACTCATGAAAAATTCGCGAGACCAGGACATGCTCCACATTCCTGACCTACTGGAGCACTCCCACCAGAGCTGTCATCACAGAGCCAGCCATCCAACTAGGGAAGAGAAATCATACCACGTGGCTTACAGTTAGTGTCATTTTTTAAATGCTTTCGAGAGGAATGACAATGTGCCTGAAGAGTTTCCAGGGTGAAATATATCAACAAAATTATTCAGTATGAATAATTCTTCCAGCAATATTTCCTGTCACACATTAAGATCAAGAAGTAGAAAAGGACATGTGAGAGAGAAAGCAAGAGAGATAGAAAAGAAGGAAATTCTCTTCCCACACACTCGGAAGATGCATCATTTCTGGATTTCATCAAACAGAAAGGAACCCAATAATTATGATTTCACATTTCCAGCAGAACTAAGCCCAGTCTCACACAAATAGGATCACTTGTAATATGCTGCTAGCCAGTCATCCTAACCCTGAACATGCTATAAACAACAGACCCAGCAGGCTACCAGTGCTAATTTTGGTTGTGGCTAGCCCTCATGTTTAGTTTTCATTAACCCTGTATAACTCAGGTGTTCATTAAACCTGTCTTTCTTTTTATCTTCTGATGTGCTCATCCTGACGTGTCTTCAATGGTCAAAACCCAGACTGCATGCTCACAACATGAGAGAAGGTTCAGGAGCATCAGCAAAAAGTCTGATTTATGTTAGTTTATGAAATTATGGCATCTTACAGATTTGTTTCTTTATGTAAACCTGAGCCTGCTACGGTTTAGGCAGGAACAAAGCTGCTGAGCAGCTGTGAGCAAGAGTTGGCTCCTGGAATAGATGGTCCAAGTCCTGAAATACAGGCAGATCTCAGCTCTGTCCAAAGTCAGAAATGAAGCAAGGTTTTACTTGCTTAACTAGTAATTTTCAAGAGTTATGAGACCTTCCCCTAGGAAGCACCCCATTTTTACAGTGGTTTGAGTTAATAGAAGTGCACAAAGCCAGAAAAAAGCTCAGACTCACATCTCTGAATCTGGCTTTGCAGAGGTTTGACCACCTTTTCAACAGACGCAGAGAGGCATTCAAGTTACAAGAAGCTATAGAGCTTTCAGCTGGGTGACCCCATCTATGCAAAAGACCGTTGCAGCAAAACTGCTCTGATAAGAAGTCTTGTTCCAAACTAAAGTTCACACAGCAGTGAGAAATCTGCATGAAGCCAGGTTCTGAGCACATGCTTAAGTCAATGTAAGCAAGCAGACCTTCTGATGTCAGAGGAACTGCTCCCAGGAGTTACTCTACTTGTGTGCCCAGGTCACTAAGAGCTGGATGTCAACGCGTCCTGCAACAACACAATGAGTTCACAGCCAGGAGAAATTCTGGTTTCCATAAATATTTTTTTATTTTTAAAGTAATATATCAGCTTTTTCAGTGTCTCCCTGGAAAAGGAGATTCCTGTCTGACAGAACACAGAAACAAAAGGGAACGTAGAGATTTTTATAGCTTTTGTCATCTTTTAATGTTATTTTATGAACTGCGGTTATAGCAGTTTCAAATTGCAGCCATTGCTTGCTGCTTTGTTTCTACTTATCGGATTCAAAGCCAAAACTAAAAGTAAAGCTAGCATGTCTGACATACTTCATCCTGCACAAGAGTACAGCCTATAGCAGCTAGGAAGAAAACATTGAATTAAAAAAATAAGGAAAGAAAGGAAAGGAAAACTCTGAGTTTTAGGGAATTAATATTCAAAAGCCACGATACATGGATCTGAAACTGAGTGGAGTAGCTGTACATTGCATAGACTAGTGTATGCCTTTGACGTGCTAAACACTGATATCTCCTTATAATGATGTGTTAATGTAAGGGGAGTGATTTTGCAAAATTTTATGCCTTATTAAGGAAATGATTCAAGCCCAGGAAATGTGCGGGTTAAGTACTTGCTTTCATAAACATGGGTTATGGTGGAAAAAAAGATTTTAGATATTATGTGGAAAAATGCAGTAAAAAGCGCTGAATTAGCCCATTCCATTACATTGAATTGTTCAGCAATTATGGTCATCCCCCGGCCTAGAAAATTAAAGTATATGATGAAAACCCAATCTAAAGATACTCACTGCTCTGCTACTGAAGACATAGCATATCATGCCTAAAGGGCACTTAGGGCTTCAATGACCAAAAAAAAGTTATCTGAGGAATAAGTTGAAACCAGCTACAGTCCCAGCCCAGTCTGCCCTCCTCTCTTTCCTTTCAATTCTCAAGCCACTTACACAAATAGGAATTGCACCAAACTGTGAAGGGTTTAAACATGCTCTTTGGAAGTGGAAGATTTTGCGCAAAACTCTAAAGAAGCAAGAGCAGGTTTTTGTGCTCTTTGCTTCAAAAGGCAGGATCAGTCCACAAGGCAGCACGATAGGTATGGCCCATCATGCTAGGGAAGGAAAATGTGTCATGATCTGATCTGGATGGAGTGGAAGAAATAATTTGCAAATATTCGTTTGAACTTGAAAGCCACTTCGTGTTTCACTGCTTTCTCTGGACCATCATGTTCACTCACCCCAACCGTCTTGTCCCTGAATGGTATGCAAATGAATCTTCATGAAAAGTACGCTTTTTATGCACATGCTTGAGCAGTGTCTGCAAGTCCTTTTCAGGCTGCAGAGCTATCTGCAGCATGGCTTTTGAACGACACTGATTTTCTCAGTTCTATTTATGATCTAGTATTTACTAGAGACATTCACACCTACTGGGTATTAGCTTAGCAGATCTTTCTCTTTCAGCTCCAAAAGGCACTCAATGATCCTTCTTTTTTGCTTTCTCTCAGTTGCCTCTCCCCAGTGTTTAGAAACAGTAACTTTAGCCAGATTTTTTTTTTTTTTTTTGCTAAATTTAAAAATAATAATGTGGCTCCTCACTATAAAATGTCTGTCTCCTCCACTCCCAGCCTCCTGGGGTTGCCGTGGGCATGGTCTGCAAATTAAGTGGAGGCACTCAGCCCTCAGTTCAGTTCTAGTCAAACATTAGCTGCAGTGTTTACCCTTGTGTAATCTTCAGTTTTGCATTAATTTAATACTGCTCAGCACTTTTTTAACATATTCAGCAAATCCGTGGTTCATAGTGCTTTGTGTCTGTATCTCCCCCATCAAACCAAGTTTTGATTTGTGACCAAACTCATCAAAGTAAGATCCTTGCAATACTTTTCTCCCTCTACTTTGATCTTTACATAATAATAAAAAAAAAATGTTGCTTTATGTGGTAATTCAGCTATACTCTGAGGGTTTTTTCCCCCTTAACTTCAAAGAGAACAAATAGGAAATTGTTTTCATTTTTCTTTCACATTTTACAAACAATATGCTCTAGTTGTTTCTGAGCAGCAGAAGAGAGTAAGCATCTCCCAATTAATAATTCCCAGGTAATATCATGGCCTCTTGTAAGCACAGATCTCAAGAAATTCAGTTCATAACACAAACAAATAAAATTCTCTTTGAAGTTCTGGCTAAAGGACAGCCAGAAACAGAGTGGGAGCACATCATCATTCTTAATCAGCCTTCTATCTTTGAACCTTCTTCTGAGCAAAATAAAACAAACAGAAATCTTGGAGTATTTAGTTAGAAAGCCACTCACCTCCTGGCTTCAAAACTGCAAAATCCCACTGCACTGGAAAGAGCAACTAATGCCACACAACCCAGAGGTCTCACCCCAGCCCTGTTACAGGTAATCCCACAGAGAAGAGGGAAGAGATCTTACTAAAGCAAGGACTGAAGTAAAGTCAACACCAGACCTCGGGCTTTTTAGCTGTCCAAATAAAGATCTAGTATTTCACACCCACCAAGGACACTTGTATAACTCCCACTACACAGCAGAGCGGGCAATCAGGCTCTTACATCAGCATTTGAATTGCATGATCTTTTCTGGGCTGGTGAGGCGCATCAGCACATGCCTCATCCCACCTACACTGATATTAATAACTCTGCAAAAATCAATGGCTGCACGATGAAGAGGTTTCAGTCTTTGTGTGCTTTCACCATGTGGGGGCCCACGCAGGCCCTGGAGAAGACCCAGAGGAGCTGGAGGCAATAGGGACTGTTTCCCCCTCACGTCACAATGCCCCAGAAAGCTGGCAGCAGCAAGGGCATTTAGGCTGAGGTTAGGTTGTATACAGGCACGAAGTCCAAGAAAAAGAGCTGCTTGAGCTCTAACGCTCCCCCTTGCCGTTGATTTTTCTCCAAATCCCTCTCACTGTGCTACTCCCACCCCAAGGACCCAACATGTCTGAACGTGGCCCACAGGGAGGAGGGGCCGGCTCCATCTCTGGCACACCAAATTTAGTATAGATAGCAAAAATCACAGAGCAAACAAGGAAAAACACAAAGCTTGCTGTTCCTTGTACATGAGATAATTCCCTTTAGCTTATTGACATACATCGCTTTGTTTCTTCTCCCATTTAGGAAAGTATACAGTTATGTGCTCAGCCGGGAGCTGGAAGCATCGAGCCAGTTCTGCTGAATGGTACCCTAATGACTGAGCACTCCCCAGGGACCCCCTTGATCTCCTCACGCCTGTCTGAGGCTCTGCTCAAGTCAAAGGGATTAAGGAAAAGTCAGTGAGAATTTAGGCACGCCTGGCTCCAACAGGCCATTTGCACCAATTCACAAAGGAAAAACGTTGGAAGTGTTTCCAAAAATACAGGCCAGTAGTGTGAGTTGAGGCTGCGAGGGAGCCTAACGCGCAGACTTTCCCCTTAATCAGGGTTTACCTCAACTCTGGTTATTTTGTAAACTCTGGTTTCTCAACAGAAACGGCTCATCATGCTACACCCCAGCTCGACAGACATGCAGAAAGCTTTTGCAAAGAGCTTGAAGTAGAGCAAGCCAGCTGTTCCTTTCATGAAAACTGTTTGTTAGCAAACTATCTCATCATTTTCCAAGCATCTGGGGGGGAGGAGGGAAAATATCAATAACAATTACATAAATGGAAAGCTGCCAGATTGACGACACTAAAAAAGAAGGGAGTATCTCAGGCCATGGACAATTACCAGTGTGGACAGTAGCAGCATAGCTGTCCCCACGGTCTCTGATTAGGGAGCTGAGGAGAAGAGCCTGGGCTTTATCCTGGAGGCAAGTGAATTATTCAGAGTCAGCTATTTCACAGATTGTCCTTTTCCTTTTTTTTTTTCTTTTTTACTTTTGATTTGAGGAGTGAATTTCTGCAGAGCCCTTATGATTTCAGAGATTTTTTTATCAGAATTGTTGAATAATCCTTGGCTCAGGGCCCATAACCTGTCTGCAAGCTATTCACGTTGAGGCTGCACAGGCCAAGCAGCATGAGGGAGGTTAGTGTTAGGTGCAGATTGGGGCTGGAGGCACCAAAACCAAGGGAAAGAACTCACACCAGACCACCACCACCCCAGAGCCCACCCCAAAGGACAGAGCGGTGTTACATGTCCCTTTGTTGGTGAGAGAAGGCAAGACCACTCCTGTGGCAGAGCGTGGTGGCTGTGCAATACAAGCTGAGTTTTTTGCTGCTTTGCTCTTGGAAACACATCAGTCCACCCATGCAGACTGTGCTGCATCCCCACAGCTGTCAGCAGAGACACAGACTGTATGTGCAGATGTAGCCATGGGGATCACTGCTTTCCTCTATTGCTTTTCGCTATCATTTTTGTAATCAGAAGTCAGGACTCAATACTTGTATTCATTTATTTAGCATTCACTAGGCTATCAAGCTGAGTTTCAATTACAGAGGGATATGAACTGCATCACCAAGACTCTGCTTCTCAAAAAAATCAGTCAAGTTTTTGTGAGAAAAGAAATGCACATTATTTTGACTTGATTGATGTTACTACAGGGCAGAACCACCAAAATAATGTGGAGGAGAGACAGTGATTCCCCTGCACCAGGATGACTAATAAATCAAGGGCAACACAACCTGGATGGAATTCAAACCCCTGTAGACTCTTGACTGTATTACTGCCAAACCCTGAGCTGCCCAGTCCCTTTCTCCCTCGTCCCCCAAAAATATGTTTAAATTGTAAACACAAAGATTGATTGTTTATTAAGGAAGTGGTTATGATGGGAAAATAATGCCACTGTGAAGGAAAGAGCAGGAGGGTTTTACAAGATGCAGTGGGATTTATCATCATCTCCTACAGATTAACTCTCTCACCCCTTTGTTATTCCTTTGGTTTTGCTTTGATTCTTACTGAAATAGAAGTCCCTTCTCTGGCTGTGGACAGGATGGTATGCAAAACTCACACAGGATGACTGCATTGTATTGATATCATGAAAAAAGATCAGCTTTCCTTGTATTCATAGCCCTATGAGGCCTCTGGTTAAACATGTGGCCTTGTTTAACCTCTGCTTTTTTCTCCAATGCAGCTGATGCAATTGCAAATCAAACATATTTTACACCCTGTTGTAGTGCATCGATGTATCGCCTGTTAAACAGAATAATTTCTTGCATGGAAACTGGGATTAACTTTCTCCTTTGAGGATATAAGACTGTGAGCTGGTACCTAGCTATCTATCCTATGTAATGATACCCATGAAGGCACCACAAAAATCCATAGTCATGTATTTTGGCTGCTCAGAATTTAGCAGCATGTTTATAGGACCGAAGTCATCTTTCCATTGTGTCCTGTGGAGCTGTACCGGGGACAGACTCACCCTGATGAACCACTGGTGGCAGAATCAGAAAATTCTCAATAATGGAGCAAAGCAGAAAACAATGCTGGCTTATTCCTAAATCCGCAGTGCTCACATCATGTATATCTTTACTCGGTGATGCAGGATGACTCACAAAAATGTTAGCTCAAGATATATTTTAAAACCCTGAGCTAGCACTGTCCTGAGAAGAAAATTCTAATTTTGCTTCCTGTGGGCATATTTTGAGAGCAGATTATAAATCTGAGTAGTGAAAACTGCACTCCCTTTTTTTTTCCGCACAGGCAGTTATGGAAGATCGGGATTTTCACTGCAAAAACAGCAAATTGCCCGCACAAACAATTTGTACGCACATCCAAAACCACATACCCCAAATGCCATGCTCCTGTTCTCCACCCTTGCACAATGTGTTGCTCTCTTTTCTTCTCTGGTTGGTCTCAACTTGGCTTTATGAGATTGCCCCTAGCTTTGCAATAACAAATCTAGGTCTTTCCATCAAGGCAGGAAACATTTGCTCCTTAAAACCAGCAAGGCCTGTTCCATATCTGGCTGGATGCGGTCTTTTCTGCCCATTCACCCTGGGTGTTTCAGCTGGAAAGTTGTGCTGAGGCCATTTTGAATGTCTAGCTTGTATGTCAGGCATGAAGCAAGTTTGAGAAAGCCAGTTCTGTGGTAGGACACAAGACAGCACTGAACAAACTACTGCTTCCAACTGAGGTAGCATAGCTGCCTTCCCACACTGCCATGTCCGTGCTCTTTCCCAAGGGATCACTTCCCTCCTTTTAGATGCAGGTCAAGGTGCTCCACCCATCACCCGATCCCACCTTAATTCCCAGTTCCCCATCCCCTGTCAACTCCACATATGTCTTCTTGTTCTCTTTAGGAGCAAATCAAGTACTTTTCTCAAAAAAATTAATCAATGTATGGTTCTAGGAATAGCTGACTTCAAGGACTGCTCCCTAAGGAGAGCACAGTTAAGATACAGCTGCTTTAGTTTCTTACAGGACTGCCGTTTTGTTTCCCAACAAGCTTTCAGAATCACAGTGTCACAGGATGGTTGAGTTTGGAAAGGACCTTAAGAGATCTTCTGGCCCAAAGTCCCTAATGAAGCAGGGCCACCTATTGCTGACTGCCTAGGACCATGTTCAGTCAGCTTTTGGATATTTCCAAAAGACTCCACAAACTTTTTGGGCAATCTCTACTACTGCTCAGTTGCCCTCACAGTGAAAAAGTGTTCAGAGAGAACCTCCCGTGCTTCAGTTTATGTTCATTGCCTCTAGTCTTAACTCTGTGCAGTGCTGGAAAGAGCCTGACCTCATTTTTGCCCTCTCCCTTTAAGTATTTATATATACTAATAAGGTTTCCCTGATCCTTCTCAAGGCTGAACAGCCCCAGCTCTCCCCCAGCTCTCTCTCTTTCCTCGTAGAAGAGATGCTTCAGTCTCTTAATCCTCATTGCAGCCCTTTGTTGGACTTTTACCAATATATCCCTGTCTGTCTTGCACTGAGGAGCCCACAAATGGACACAGTACTCCAGGTGTGGTCTCTCTAGTGCTGAGTAGATGGTAAGAATAACTTTCCTTGACCTGCTGACAACGCTCCTTGTAAAGCAATCCATGATCCCATTTACTGCCTTTGCCACAAGGGCACACTGCTGGCTAATAGTCAAATTAGTGTCCATCAGGATGCCCAGGTGCTTTTCTGACAAGCTGCTTTCCAGCTGGGTGGCCCTCACATATACTGGTGCCTGTGATTTTTCCTCCCTGTGTGCATGCTGAGCGCCTCACTAGGGGTGAGTAATGCTGTTCTCCTGAAAGCAAAACAAAAACCTTGGAAAATAAAAGTACTTTGCTTTTTTTTCAAAATTTCTTTCAAAAATTCAATCTTTGGTCCAAAAAAGCAGGAAGAAATAAAGACTTTAGAATTTTCCAGAAAAAAAAATCACTTGATGAGAAAGTCAGATTCTCAGAAAAAATGCAACAATAAAAGACATCTGTCAGACAATGAATTCCATTCGGTTACACGGACAGGATGAATATGGCTGGCACACACAAACCAGAAGTGTTCCCTTGGAGGAATAGAAAGGACATCCTCTTCTTTTAGCCAACAACTCATCAAAGGTAAGGGAAAAGCAAGTTTACTTTCTGACCAGGGGAGATCACTAGATCATGGACTCCATCTGCAGATATCTTCTGCATGTCCTTCAGCTTTCATCTTCAGTTTTTAAAAACTGACTGATGCAGCAGATTCAACCAGATCCCAGGGGAGAGCACTTGTCAGCAAGCAAATGCAGTCATATATTTTGCTTGTTATCTGCATTTTTTTGCAGCCCATTTGCATGAAAACTTACTCTGTGGTCACTCCATGTCAAAGAAAATAGGACCATGAGGCCACTTAGGTGTTAGTGTAAAAATCATTGCCCCTGCCTGGAGATTAGCTGTCTGTTCTGATCAACTGTTAGAATGGACCCTGAGAAATTTTTCAGGTCAGCCAGGCCCTGGCTAAGTTTCAGGGGCATTGAAGAGGCCCCTGTGGACACTGGGTATGAAAAATTTGGGATGTGGCTTTGTTCCATGCCAACTAGCACTCTCCCATTCAGTTTCCAGGCATAATTCAGGAGCAAGGAGCTGTTCACATGGGAAATTTGGACAGGCGTCCCTTTTTGTAAGTGAAACACTCCAATAGGTAAGGAAATCTGTTGTCCTACAGCAACGAGGGGTCTTAAGGACATTTTGTTTACCACAATAGAGAAACAGCAAGTGAGACAGTGTTTTCAGTGGTCCCAGTCCTTAAGGATGTTAGTCCATGTTGCAAAACCCCTGTGCAGCAATTAATCTGGCTTCCCAGTGGACACATGGCACTAGAAAAGAGGCATGCTTCAGGTCCAGAGACTGGTAGAAAAGGCGCAACACACAGAGTTTCACCTCCATCCCACTCTACCCTACTCCTCCTCCACATAGCACATTTGAAATGTAGGGTAGATTTTATAGGCTTTGTGGCCATGCTGCGTCAGTCCAGACATACCTCGCCACCGTCCCCAGGCACTTTCACAGACAGGGGGATGAATGCTAAATTTACTCAGCATTTTTGAAAGATGTTTCTGCCTACCTTGGACCTCTCGTCACCTTCTGAGATCCTTCCTTTTCTTCACTGAGTCCTGAGGAGCTTTGGATGGCTACTATCATACCTCAAGTCCCTCATTTAGAGGGACTTCAGAGATAAATCTAAGCCAACATTTCTGAGTGATATCAACCAGAAAAAGGCTCTCCTCTTCTGCAAGTCCAGACTATGCACTCACAGCAGCTTGCAAACCAGTTGTACAATTGGTGTGTGACATCCTTCCCTCCTTACATCCCAAGCAAGGTCTGGCCAGAACAAACCAACCCACTCTGATACTTGGACCTGGCAGGGTTAGATGGCCATACTTCACCTTTTGTGTTGTAAACTCAGCACATGCTTGCGGGGAGATGTGCGGCAATTCACGATCTGACTTCTTCTTGTGGCGTGTCTTTCAAAAGCCGCAAACACTGGCACTACTCTGCTTGCATTTAGTAATAAAAAGAAATCCATCATCATTTTTCAATAATTAGTGCATAATGGTATTTAAGCAGTGTATCATAATTAGCTTCTCTCTCGAGACCCCTCTCTGCCACACACAGATTCAGAACATCTTTAGTTTCTTATAAAAGGCATTAATCTTTACAATCAGGCTTTTTGGCTTCTTTTTCTCCTCTATCCTCACCCCAATAGAAACTGTCTTCTCTGTGTGAGTCAGTTAGAAAAACCTACAGAGCACTGCCTAGATTAAAACTTTAAACCCAATAGCATTTCAAAACAGGCCTTCTGGTATAGTTTGTCCAGAAGTTTGTCCCTGATTTGACAGGTCTTCTACAGTACACAATGTTGCGAACCCATACGGTACTTTCTGTGCATAAATTTGAGTTGCTACTGCTGAGTGACTTATTCTGATCTCTGCTGATATTTTGGTTTGATTTGTTTTCTTTTTAAAGTAGGTTTGGTGAGGAGAGGGAAGGGAGGATCTGGTTTTTGATGAAGCTTTATAGTTTCCTTGCCTCAAACTGCTGATGCTGTGTGTGACCATCACACCCATAAGAGCTGGAGTCTAGTGTGCTGGGAAGAGGAGGGTTAATCTGCCTGAGTCCAGCCACCAGGTGTGAAGGAAGAGGGAAAACTGATTTCAGAGGACTATTCTTATTTAGGCTGTACATGAAAAGAGAAGCTGTCCCAAGCACACCATCGCTCTGAGCTTAGGTAGATTTCAGGGGGTCAGAGGAAATAGGGCTGGACCTGAGCTCTTGCCTCTCATCACTGAATGTTTGTTCTACATGTAATGTTCTTTGCTCTTGAAATTTATTTCAAGGTCAGAGAAACTTATCTTCTGTGTATATTGGGTTGTGGCATATTTTGTTAGCAAAATTTATAAGATGACTTGTTTTAACAGTTGTTGCAGTAGATTAATTGGGTAATATTTACTTGTGCTATAATTATCTTATTTCATAGTACTGAATGTAAGGAGACAGCTAGGCACGCTGAAACCAGAATAACAGAAATCAGGAGGTTTGCAGCAGGAGGCAAGGTGTTGTGCTGTATATACTGTTGTGTCTTGTTATTTATATCAAGCTAAACTTGTTTTTCCAGCTATTTGTACAACTGACCAGCTACCCAATAAATTACATCATTTCCAGCACTGAATGGCACCATGACATGTTAACTAGGAATTTAAGCACCAGAAAAAAATCTTGACTGACTTAAAAGTGCAGCTATAAAAGCCCAATGAAAGCTAATTTTCTGAGGCAGATTGGGGAGGAGGGGAGGTAGGAAACAGGCAGGAGGAGGAAAGGAGGGAGCGGGGCTGGGAGACAGACAAAAAGCCTCATGGCCAACCAGATTCACAGGCATATGCAAGTTTTAACATTCCTAGTCTAAAAATATATTCCCTGTAAATATTCACTTGTAGGTTGATTGGTCTCTCCCTTCTTGGCTGAGCCAACTCTCAGCCCTTCTCATGTTTTCAGGTGTAGAGGAACATCTGCTTAGAAGTGAATTGCAAAGAGCTTATGCAAATATGTATAGCTATACACGGCAAATGTCCCCAAATAGAATTGTAAAAGTAGAGATGTATTCCCCACATTTATTTTAATTTTTTTTTTTTTTTTGTATAAAAAAAACACGCCAGTGTGGAAAGAAAAAGGAATTCAAGAATTATGGGGGTTTTGGGGGGTTTATTTAATTAGACAGACACAAACTTCTTAAACCTTTCGTGTAAATGATCTCACAAAGACACCATGGTCTGAGATAGTGAGACCAGGAAAGGCTGGCACCTGCCATCAGCAGGCACTTGGTCAAGGCTGAATAGACCACTGGGCACATTGGTTTCCCAGAGTGCTCAGCCCAGGCAGGGCTGGAGGGTGCTAGGGCTCCCCGCAGCCCACTAACCCAGGATTTCTCTGTCTAGGGGCTCACTCTGACACGAATTGAAGAAGCCAGAAGGATCCCTGAGTCCCACAGGACAAGCACAACAGAAAGAGCCTCTTCCAAGACGGTGTCCCTGTAGGTGGCCCCAAGGCAACAGCTCAGCAATGAAGCAGTGAGAAGGATCCCTAGGAGTAAGAGGGCTGTCTATCCTCACCCCATCACAGCCCCAGGACCATTTTGTACAGCCTGACACCAGGGTTTGCTCCCTGAACCAAGGTGTGCCCCAAATCAAGGCTTGTGTAAGCTTCAGTTAATTTTAGCCTAAGAAATAAGAATCCTGCAATTGAGCTGCCTGCTTGCTTGTCTTTCAGCCTCCCCTTCCCTTCAGTACAACCTAATAGAGTTTGTTTCCAGCTTCAGCTAACGTTAAGTGAAGAAAGAGAAGATAGACACAAATTTCTGACCCCCATGAGGGAAGGGTACGCCAAACTCAGCTGTTATATTTGGCAAGAATAGCCCAGGCAGCCAGCACAGCCTTTCTGGCTGGCAAGTGACCACACACTCAGGCTACAAATGTGCTCTCAGCTATACAGTGCCTCTCAGCTGGAACAGAGCTGGGATAAGCCAAAGGGTCAGGGCATTCATAGTCAAGAAGCAGGTCTGTATGAGACAAACCATCACTGATATAAAATCTCAGAGTATAAAATGGCACAACAGGAATTACTCATGGTAGTTGTGTCTCTTTTTTATTTTTTTGCATGATCACTTGCAAGAACAGAGGTGGAGACCTCCCTTCAGTCAGAAAACAAGGTATCCGCACAATATCTCCTGGGGATCCCTGGTCTTGCTGAGAACAAGGTCAGCACCTCTCTCATGGATAGTGCAAGCAAGCACGTTGACTTTAGTGTTCCCCAGTTTCTCATCCAAGCAAGGAGCAACCAGAGTTTCACAGCTTGCTGAAATACAGGGATGCTTGGAAGAGTCTGCAGCCTCTGAGGATCAAAACTCTGAGCAGTCGGTTTCCCAAGAACTGCAGTACCTGTGCATCTCTCATTGTCATCCTTTTGAAATCCACACGTTCATATGCCATAACATCCTGGAGTGAGTAGATTTATAAGCTTCCTCTAACCTTCTATCTCTCAGACAGGAGGGTGCTGGGGCAAACCAGTGCCATACATACTCTTGTGTCAGCCTGCACTTACCACACATGCTGCCATCTCTGCAGGCAAGGATGGGGACTTGTGCTGTGCCAGGTTCTGCTCTCAGCTCCTTTTCCTCAAGGTCAGTAGGTTTGCCTCAGTGTAAGCAAGAGTAGAAAAGCTGGCCCTTTATCAATGGGTTTTGGTGCTCTTTAATGGGATTAGCCAGTTCCACCCAGTGCTGGTTGCTACAAAGGCTTTTTCTCCTGTCTCAATGACGTGTTACATCTTAACGTGTGTGGTCATATCTGCAGTTGATTTGTGTAGCTCTTTGTTCTTTGCACATGTTTTTATTGCCTAGGGGGCATGCAGCAACCAGCCAGCAAGCTTTTGTGGTGCCCAGTTTACTTGACTGTTTATACAGTTAATGCACTGCAGCCAAAATAAGAATCTGCAATATAAATTCATTGAAAATAAAGCTGTATGACAATTGCAGAGCATTTTCGGGTTGGCAGGATGTAAAGGATGCGACACTGCTGACATCCCATGGTATAGCTGAGGGGGGCATATCATTTAACTTTAGCAACCTACTTGGTTGGTGGCTAGATGTTTCGCCCCTTGCATGATAAAAGTACATGAGAAGTAACACCTTCACAGGGCAATTCATCCCCCCTCCTTTGGACTCCTACTGAGGTTGAGATGAAACACTCTGTAAAGGTTCCTCTGATACTCTCCTTCCCCACTGCTAGAGGGTATGAATATTTGATCAATAACGACCTGAAGTGCCTGTGGGCATTTTGTTACAAACAGCATAGAAGTGAAATGCTCTCTGCCTACCGCCAATAGATATATGGTTTTCCCCCATCACAGACCATTTATCAAAAGACCATAAATCAGTAAGCACTTTTACAAAAGTGTTGGCCACTCAACAAGGCATGAAATGTCTCCTAACCCTGGCACTCATTATTCTAGTCCAAGCAGCTTTCACAAAGAAGTATTCTCTGGTGAGTAGTATACAACAACCCAGTTTCAGTCAGTGCATCCAAAGTTGGGGGAATATTCAGGGAGACATAATCAAGAGAGCTAGGATCTTAGATCATTTGGAACACTTTCTAGAGAATTGTCTGAAATAACTCATTTCAAAACAGACACAGGAAAATATTAGTTATCGAAATTGAAATTTTCTATGAAAAATAATATTAATATAATCAGCCATAAAACATAAAATTCAGGAGGAAAGTTTCTGTCTTATCATGTTGTGAAGTGAGCTAAAAATTCCTTTACCTGAAAATAACAAATAATTTGTGTGCTGGCGATCAGAAAAGTTCATCCTTCTATTTTAGCTTTGAACTCCTTTATGCACTGAACACTCTTTCTTCTTCTTTCCTCTTCTTTTTAACTTCTTTCCAATTTTTCACATGAAAAAATGGAAAAGCAGTGATAAAAAAATTGAGGATTATTTTTCTTCTTTCCTACCTTTTTAAAAAGAAAAAAAAAATAATCATATCTTCCTTTTCTCCAGGTAGGGATAAAAAAAAAAAAAAAAAAAGGAAGAAAGAAAAGAAACATGATTAAAGTATAATGAAATGTTATCTGTAACTGTAATTGTATATAGGAAGAACAGAAAAGTCTTTTGGGAGTTTTGTAGGAGAAATCAGTGCTTTGCCTTAGCCCCATTCTGGGAGATCCACACAATGTGTCCAATGTTTCAGCAGTGTCTCATCCATCCCGAGGGCCCCTCTGCAGGTGGCTGACTGTGCCAAAGCAGCTGAACACCTTCATGTCATTTGAGAGCCCGCATGTGACTGGGCAAGGTGTGTTTCAGCAGCTCTGCATGGGGCAGGGCTGCCTCTGCCCCCCTTCAGCCAGGAGTGCCCGGCTTCTGGCTGGCCTGGCAGCCCCATTATGGTGGCTGGAGCCTAAGAACTCGCATTTCCGCCCAAACCCCTCTCACATGTGCTCTCCTGTAACGGCAGCCACTCTTGAAAGCATCCCCAAACCATACAGGTTAAGACATAATAATCAATCTGGAAACTTTCTGGCACTGCTTTTCTACACTCTAATCCTCAGTAACAGATTAGCACACCAAAGCCTCTAAGCGAACGTAATGACTCCTTCCCTGTGCTCCCTCCCCTCAGCAAACCTATGGCTGGAAAACCTATAAATGTGCTATTTCAGCTGTTTTAAGCAGCTTATCACGATTTTCTGAAAGTCTGGCCTCAAGACTCTAGATCCCCTTCTTAATAACTTTTAATGCTACCATTATGTAATTGAATCCATTTTGTCTGTGTGGTGGGAATATTATTAAACTGTAATTCATTTCACTGTCTTGATGCACTTGGACTTCTGTGTCTAAGGCTGGAATGTTGAAAGGTTTAAGGAAAAGAAAAGAAAGGAAGAGAAGAAAGGAAGAGAAAAGAAGGCGTTTCGATCATGGAGCGGTGTTGCGTCTCCAGCACTGCTGAATGATCCTCGCCTGCGCCTTCATTCCAGGCAGTA
>JAOEHY010002086.1:0-15170 GCA_025447955.1 Psilopsiagon aurifrons
TCAGGTGTCCTGTCTCTGCTTCCTCCCGGCTCCCCCTCCTCCCTGGCAGAGCATGAGGCTCCAAAAGTCCTTGGCCAATCCGAACATCACTAAGCCATAACTAAAAACATTGGTGTTATCAGTGCCGTTCCCAGGCTGAAAGTCAAAACCACAGTGCTGCACCAGCTATCAAGAAGGAGAAAAGTGACTGCTACTGCTGAACCCAGGACAGAGACACAGATAATTTTCAAGCATATTTCATTCTGCTTGGATAGTTGTTTTTGAAGTAGCATGGACAATGCTTACCATTAAGACATTCCTGTTTATGGCAATGTTTGCAAATAATCCCTAATAGTATTTCCATACTTTGGCTCAGGTCTGCTCATTTACATTTAGGTAGTGAAAAAAATTGCTGCTAGCTTTTCTGATTGACTTTCAAGCTGATCTTTAAGAGTCCTGTTTCTAATACACTACTTCAGATACAAAATTCCTGCTCTACCAGAGACCAGCTCCTCCTACTCTCTCAAATAGTGACTGGATCACCTTACACATCTAACGTGCTAGAAAGAGTTCCACTCAGGTGGTGCCTTTTCTAGAGAAGTTAGGGTTCGGCACTACTAAGCTACCTGACACTATTGTCCTTATGACATTACAGCTGCAAAAATAAAGTTTTTTTTTGTTTGTTTATTTTTTCCACAGGGCATTTTAAACATTGGTAGTTCAATCCTGAAACAAGAAGGTCTGAGAACCTTTCCCAACTCTAAAAGTATCCATTTCACTCTGCTGACCACTGAAATGTTTTCTTTTCTCACCCAAACTATGCAACACTTTTCCAATATTGACTGATGCAGAAGTAAATGTACTGTAATAATAGCCAAATGCAAAAATCCCCTATGTGATTGCCTATAGACCTGACTAATTCTATACAGCCTCCATTCTTTTCCTGAAGAAAATTCTCCTTTTGCTTTTTGCGGGCAAAGTCCAATCACCCTCTTTTCAGATAACCCACAGTTATTTAGGTTTAATTTTATATGTACATTCTTAGTATTATCACAGAGCACCAGTTCTTCAAAGATACTAGCATATATAAGAATATCGTTGAAGTGTAGCAAAAGCACTGATAGATGCTTTGTAGCAATCTCTTCAAAAGACTTTCAGTGCTGTCAAGGTGCATTGTACAAACCTGAAACTAAGATTTAAAGTCACCACATAAAGCAGTTTTCCTCCTCTTATTAAGGGGCTTATTTTCACTTGCTACACCAACATGTGGTCTGCTGAGGGAAATCAGACTGATGCTGCTGCAGTATTTTGGATCTTTATTCAGGTTAGCTGTAACGAAGCTCTTTACTGTGAAGGTGGTGAGGCACTGGAACAGGTTGCCCAAGGAAGTGGTAAATGCCCCATCCCTGTCAGTGTTCAAGGCCAGGCTGGACAGAGCCTTGGGCGACGTCGTTTAGTGTGAGGCATTGTCAGCATCAGACTGGAGAAAATCCCAGTGTCAGACCTGTTTCCTTCATGATCCCAAGAGTGAAATTAAGATGCAAATGAGGTCAAGTAATGCAATTGATCAGTTGGTTTATTACAAAAAGACAATTATTACGAAAAAGGAAATTATTGTAAAAGAGATAGCAATGGGACAAATCAGAAAAAAGACCTAAATGAAGCAAGAATTCAGGGTGGAGAGAGAGATAGTCGTCACCTTGGATCCAGCGGTGTCCCCGGAACCTGTAGTCATTGTCGGAGGTGATGGAAGTCCTTCAGGGTCTGTGGTCAGTATCAGAGCAGAGTGTCTCCAAGAGTCCATAATAGTCATCTGAGGTGGGTGTCCTCGTGGAGGGTGTCCTTGTGCAAGTGTCTTCCTGGAGTTGTCCCTTTGAAGGTGAGCTCATGACGATGTCTTTTTCCCCCTTTTATAATGTGTTGGGGCAGGGGGAGAACCTCTGTTCTTAACATCACGTATTACACCTTCCTGGTAGGCCAGTTTCCCTGGTCTTGTGGACAACTGCAGGTCTTCAGCAATTCTTGGCTGAATAGACAGCAATTTTCTTCACATCAATCCTCAAGATAATGGGTGGAAGAGTCTTAGCTCTTCCCACCCATCTCTCAGGCAATGATGGCAGAGTTCCACTTCAGCTTCTCACACCCTTCTCCCAGGCAATGAACATTGGAGTCTTAACTCCTCCTGCCTATCTCTGAGACAATGGTCAGTGGAATCCCATTTCAGCTTCTCATGCTAATCTTTGAGACAATGGACAGTGGAGTCTGATTTCAGATCAGTCTCACAGGCATCCCTGCCTATGGCACAGGGATTGGAACTATTTGATCTTAAGGCCTTTCTCAACCCAAACCGTTCTATGATTTACAGTTTTGGATACATTTCCTTGATAGCAAGTTATAGTTGATTGGCATGCTTGAATCGCCATATCCTAATGAGTAGCTCTGTATTCACTAAGCCATAGTAACAGCCACAGCCGGTCTAGTCTAGTGCTTTGCATGGTGCGTTCCTGATTCATTTCTCTTCTGAACTTGTAATAAACTACTTCAGAGAAATAAATAGGAAGAGAAATAATGACTTCTTTTGAAGGGATAGTTTGCTGCTGGTTTCATGCCTTGAACTACAGTCAGACGTGTGTGAGCCAGCACATCGGACTAAATGACTTCTTAATATATACCTGATACAATAAAATCAGGACAGTTTATCTACTAAAAAGCAGATGATAATTTCTTTAGACTGTGTTTTTCAACAGGTGGAATTTGTAAGATATATTTCCTGCCATTGACTACATTTTGACTCATGAAACCTAAATCATCTTCCTTTAAAACTGTGTAAATTCCTATCTAACTTCTAAGGGTCCAGTTTTCAAAATTGGCTTGGGATGGGATCATGTTCCACATTTCTGTCTCCACATGAGTGCTGGAAGGTTTCAGATGTTTTCATATTGTAGCCAATATAAAAAAAATTTTATTTTTGACCCAATAGCCACTTTCAGTGTGCCTATGGGCTTCTTCCCTATGGGACATCACATTTTGTTGGGTCCTCAGCAAGCCATCTTATGTCTCAGCTTCTAAGTGCAGAGCATGAGTTAGAGAGGGTGTGGAAAAAGCCTGTAATATTTTTGTTATGTTCTTCAATAATAACAGACCTAAAGACCCAGCAAAGGCGTGATTCAGACAGTGCAGAAACACTGAGTTACACAACAGCCATATACAATCTTTTTATGTCCATTTTCCCCCTTAAAAGTACTGGAACTTGACAGAGCTGATTCTTTCATTTTTTGCATTCCTGTCAGTTCCGCTTTATTTTTAGAAGTAGAATTTTCATTTTAGTTATTTAAGATAATGAATCTCTTCCTCTTTTGCAGTGTTGGACTTTGTGGCTCTCAGCTTCCTCTGTGGTGGCTTTTCCTCTCCTGCTCTCTATCCAGATTCTTTGTGAAATCCAGAATATCTTCTACATCTACTCACTGATTCTTTATCTGCAATATGCTGGCCAGCTAAGCACCTTCAGACTAGGCTGTTCCCAGCTTACCCTGGAAGACATGATTCTCTGTATGTCTGCAGAAACCAACATCATAAAACCACTTATATGTTCTGCTTCTCCTGTTGATGTATTCTCTCTATCTACCCAGTTTCTTTTCTGTGCCCTACCCAGGTTACACTGATGAACCTTACAACCATGAGTGGCTGAATATCTCAGAATATTTCTAGACCACGCAAGATTTTTCTGTCCATGCTCTACAACGGCTTTGTATCTGAGTCCTGAGAGTCACTTAACTGTATTTGTGTGGGAATATGCTTACTCTAGTCAGATTTACTGAAAGGCAAAATAGATCATTTTGATCACAGCACTAGTGTGGTTTTGCAGATTGAGGATAACTTGCTCTGGCCAAGCCAGAGCACAGACAGCAATCTGGAATCTGTCTTCACCTTGCTATACAAACAGAACTTCAGCCTTTTTTTCTGGATATATGTTCTCTAGTGTTCTTTGAGCTGTGCTTACCAAATCTGCTCTTCCTGTCTTGGCTTTTTAAGGTATGAGTCTGAGCTGAGACAAATGAATTACCTCATTTGGGGTCCCTTCCTTCAGAAACTGCGGGCTGTTTTTTATGATTCAAGTTGAGGCTTCCTTCCTGTGTTCCTTCAAGTTTCTATGAGTTAATGATGAGCAGAAAACTGTCATAAATATCTAGCCTGACTCAAATCCTTTGGCCTGCTTTCAGGTAGCTGGCTTCTATGGTGCTTTGTGACTCTCAAGTTTCATCCTGGAGAAACACCTCTAGCTCTTTAAGGGTGTGCTACACATCACCTTTATTTGTAAGCTCCAAGGTGCTCAGACTTCATCTGCTTCTACTGCCAGGAGAATGTTCACCAAACAGCTAGCTATTGGCAGCCAGCTTACCAGACACCATCCCCACTTCCCAGAAGTGCTGCAACAGGACTTCCCAGTAAAAGGACTGCAGTGAGAAACTGCACCTAAATCCAACCAACATTTTATTTCTGCTTGACTTTATGTCCTTCAACTGTTGCTGCAAAACCTTCAGATGCCATCTTACTGCATTGTGTTTTAATTTTGTTTGCTAATTTTCATTCCTGGGAGCTGTTCCACTGCAGCAACATCTGTCTTCCACATGAAAATGAGCTCACAAGTTCCTGAATTGGATACCTTGGAGGGGGGAGAAGGGAAGGGGGTTGGAAATTAGGCCTTTGTGGCATACCCAAAATCCAGCAAAGGCCAGGGACAAATCAAGAACCTATGCCTTCACAGCTGAAGCATGTGTTAGTTCCTCACTGGTGAGCAAGCAATCTTCTGACTTTTTTTCTATAAGCAGAATTCTTGAAGTTCAGAAAGCTTTGTTCTTCTGTCTTTCTCTACTCCAGAAATGTACTTGGAGATCTTTTCTTGCATGAATGAAATCATTAATGGATTTGTCTCTTGTCCTCCTATGTTTTCTTGCATCTTGTGAGGTGAAATGCCTCCAAGGAGGCAGTTCTTTCAATCACAGCCAGCTGGAACTGATTAAATCAATAGTTTGGAGAGACAAACACCAACAGGATGCTGAGGTAAATATGTTCCAGTTGCTACAAAGGTCTTACCAGGCACTTAAAAGTGATACAGGGCTACCTTTCAGGATACTAGGTCTGAAGAGGCATTGTGACATGACCCTCAGTCTCTGGGGAATACACAACTCTGATATTCTGTCATTTTCTTTGTCTAAAAAATATGCTGGAGTCCCTAGAGTGAAACTTTATTGTTGCAGCTTACTTCAGAGTTCTGATCATCCATATTACATACATATTAGTTCACTCCAGGGCTTTCATTTGGAGAAAACTAACTTTTCTCATCTGAGACAAAGCATGGGCACAGCTTTAGCTCCAGGGCATCTTCCTTCCCTTTAGGGGCTGTGGACACAGCCACTCTGGAACAGTATATATACAACCTAGTCTGCACAAGTTGATACTGCAGACTAAGCCATGCTCCATGGAAAAGATCAAAAAGGTAATGATGTAAATGTACTTGTGAGGGCTGTCAATCACTTGTCATTATCTGCTTGCTGCAGAGACATTTGGTGTCCTGTGAAATAGCTGTACAAAAATTGCTGCCATTGTGTCACTGCCTCAGATGAAAGAGAACCCTGTGATTCTGGAAGGGATGCCCTAATGTACTCCATCTTAGCAATGCTCTGTCACCATTACAAGAGAAAAATGGTGTTCAAAGAATGTAACCCACCTTCTATGTTTCTTGTATTTTATGAGACTCAAACACCAGAGGCTAAATTGGTTTAGATTCTCAAAAGGTTTCATTCTCTTTTCTCCATTAAATACTCCAGTATTTTGGTTCTATCTCACAGAAGTGAAGAACCATTGCATCAAGTCTTTCCTGGATATAGGTTTGTGTAAGTCTCGGCATACAGGGTAGCAGCATTCCCTTATCTATAACATAAGGTATGTAAAGAAACTGGTTTTAAATGTAGTAGGAAATTTTATGGAATTCTGAAAAACTCCAGAAAAGTGGGAGGGCCACTTAAAGAATGGTCATTGTAATGTAGTTCACAAGCACAATTCCCATCCCATGTTTAATCTGACAGCTGTGAATTTTTGTGAAGGGTGTGTGTGTGTTCATGTGTATGAAATGTGAGACAAAGGGAGGCAAAAAATGAGCCTTGCAAGAAACTGTGAACCACTACTTGACAGCAACAACCACTGTGCCTGCCAGCAACAACATCATTCACAGCTCACTTAGTATTTTCACAAAGAAAACAGACTTTGTCCCACCCAAGGAAAGTACTCCTCTGATCTGTAAGTCATATGTAGTAATAAGTAGTAAATTCCAGTTAAATATGGATTCCATTTGCCTTTTGTGCAATTTTTTTGGTTGGCAATACATGCACACTACTGAGGTTCAATTCCCAGAAGCACAAAAGATCTTAATTCTCTTATGAAGTCCAGTGATTCATTTCCAGGTAAGCAGAAAACAAGTTTTTAGACTATGAGACATATGGAACAGCTTTTGGAATGTGGGTAATTATAGGTTTTGTTCAGGGAGTACACATCCTGAGAAATCAAAGTCTATTCTTCACCAGGCAAAATTATGATGGGTACTGGATCAGTACATTATGAGCTTTTGCTGTCATCTTTGCTAGTTCTCCTAAATGCTTAACTTTAGGTCCCTACTGATATAAAACCAGGGCAGGATGCAGACTGAATATTTTGTGATAGTAGCTACTTTTACATGGTTGGCAGGATAAAGGTGCTCCTCCTTCAGGCATGTATCACATGATAAAGCAAGACGCTTCCCTTTATGCCATCTCTGAATCAAGTCCATTCTGGGGGAGGATTGTGGGGCTGGAGCTAGAGGCACACATTCCCATGCACGTAGTTAAGGTTTCATGGTAGGGGTGGTGATAGTGGTGGTGGTATCAATGGCGCTCTCTATAGCTGTGAAGTTAGGATTGGGTTCTTCCCACATACATCACTTACCATTTTATCACCAGCTGCTCACTGCTGTGAAACCCATCTGTAATTTGTCACATTCAGCTTGAATACCTTAGGATGGCTGACAAATATTTTATATCAGTAGCTAGATATCTGAGAAATTGGGGCTAAGGAGCTGGAAAGCAAAAAACATTGTCACAGAATCGTGGAATCATTTAAGTAGAGAAATACCTTTAAGATCATGGAGACCAACTGTTAACCGAGCGCACTGGCAGGTCCACAACTAAACATCTGTGAAATTTACAGAATCACAGACAGAGGTAGTAATAGTTACATCTTTCCCCTGTAAATCCCATCCCTCCTTACAGAGCACTCCAAAATCAATCTTGATCAGTTAGCCAGGATTTCCATGCACATTGTCAACAGTTTCTTTGTACCCTTACCTTTTTCACATTTCCACCCAGTCATCTCAGGTTTGCCTAACTTTGTACAAGGACATGTTGCAGTTTGAACTGAGTCAAATCAAAGGTTCACCTACCTTGTACTGTCTTCAACAGGTACATCTGCAAATAATCAGGACAAGCATAAAGTAATATTCCCCAACTTCAATGCCCTATTCTTTAGAATATGATGAAATATTTTTTCTTGTATGTGTTTAATATGTCTGGAAGATCTTTTCTCATTTGCCTAGACTTTTACTGAACTTACATAAAATTCTCAAATTTTCTATTTCAAGTGACTCCACAGCTTCATCAGGTGATGTGTGAAGTATCTGCTCTAAACCTGTCACCAATCATTATGCTATTCACCTAGCTCTAGTTGTCCTCTAGGTATTGTGTTGAAAGGGACAATGAACAGTTTCCTTGTACTTATTTTCTCACACTCCTCATGCTTTACCAACCTCTCTGTTATCGCCTCCTGATTCTTATTTTCTTTTTTTCAGTTTGAAGAATTCAGGTCTATTTAATTATTCTTTGTAAGGAAATCACTTGAACTGCATACAGCATTCAAATATGTGTGCTTCCTTAATTTATGCTGAGATGTAGTGACTTTCTGTCCTGTTCTCTCTTCTCTACCTGATAATGCTGACAATTGCATGCCCGTTTTTAACCAGTGCTACTGAGTACTGAACTGTTGACAATATGGAACTTTTAGAAATCTTAAATCTCATTCCTCAGTTCTTATGGATAAAACACAGTTTAGCATTATATTACAAAATAATAAAGCTTTATGTTTTGTGCAGACCCTGCTTCTTGTATACTGGAGAGAAGAGAGGTTTTGTTATTTCTTATTTAACAAAGCAAAATCAGAAGGAAGAAAAAGACAACTGTGGGCACTTTCCTTGTATTATTTTTTTGTAACAGTTCCATGCATGTTAATATGCCCCTGTGTCAGTCTGCGGGGAAGACCCAGCCAGAGGATGTTCACTCCTGACGTGAATGTTCCCATGGTAAGTATGGATCTCAGATGGAGGGTCAGTCAAGTCAGCCGTCCTCAGAGCAGTGAGTCTGTAGCTGGGACTCTTCTCTTGTGTCAGGAGACAGTTCAAGGTAGCTCTTCAAGGTTGAGAGCACTGGCCTTACTGGGTGAGTTGCTGCACATTCTTGGTTACCCTTCTAAAAACTGAGGAATTCTTAAGTCAGTTTCATAGTGCCAATTGCATTTGACATCCCAAATCCGTGATTCACCAATGTTGATGGAGGTTCAATTGCTTTTGTAAAATAGATTTTTTGTCTATTTTTAGTCTCACTTAATTCATGTCTCCATGACAGCACTGTTAAGAACTCTGTGCTCTTGATATAGTCGGGTTTTAAAGGAAAACAGTCCTGAGCCTCCAGTCCAAATCACTTCTATGTAGAGCAGGCTGTATGTGACTGTATCATATACAGACTATAATATTTTTCTGCAAGTTAGATAGCTTTAGAAAAGTTTTGTAATTTAGTCATTACAGTAGCTTCCCCTCCTCCCAAGTCTACTGTTTTACTGTAAACCAGGATACATTCTGCAAGTAGTTAAGGTTTCATGGTAGGGGTGGTGATAGTGGTGGTGGTATCAATGGCGCTTTCTATAGCTGTGAAGTTAGGATTGGGTTCTTCCCACATACATCACTTACCATTTTATCACCAGCTGCTCACTGCTGTGAAACCCATCTGTAATTTGTCACATTCAGCTTGAATACCTTAGGATGGCTGACAAGTATTTTATATCAGTAGCTAGATGATTTATGAGCATGTTGAGCAGTTGAGAAACCAACCCATGCTCCCTCTACAGCAGTAAAAATTCACATCAATATTTCTTAAATTGCTGGGTACCTTTTCCATACCTTCTACCTTATCTTCATTTTTTTGTCACTTGAAGACATCATTGTTTTCAGATAGATTGCTTAATAGCACAGCTGGGGCCAAAAATGAAAACTGTGGATTGGCATTGCACTGACTTGCAATTAGCTGTAGAATGCTCCAAAGGGAAGTACTCTGCAGTGAATAATATGTCTCCCTGCATTTATTTCTTAATTTATGCAAATTACTGTTTACTTTGGATTAGTCATTCTACTTCACCTTCTCAGCTGTGATTTTTATCAAGTGTTTCTTAACAGCTGCATAGGTTTAGCATTTATTTAATTAATTGTGAAAAACTGAGCAGAGCATTCAAACCATAATGACTGGTAAGGAAAGAACAGAATACCTGCTGGGCCTCAAGTTTTGCTGCATTTAGGAATCTGATAGGGGGAATTTCAACCTGTGTTGAAAGGTACTTCCACAACTGTGTGGTTCTTCTGAAACTGCACAACAAAATTCTCCATGTAATATCCAGGACACCTAGTTATCTGCTGCTTGTTTTGTTTTGTTTATTGTTTTCTTGAATGACATCTATCAGTCTCTGATTTTCAAGACAAGCCATTTGACATCTCTCTGGACACCATTGCTCTGTGGGTTTTCGAGGCCCAGTGGGACTCAGCAGCAACTCAGCCTCTCTTTCCTTTTAAAAGTGACAAAGAAGAAACAAGGACCCTCCCTCTCTTGGTGCACTTGAGTACTGAAGGTTACGGTCTGATGGCTTGGAAGTTACCTTATCCAGTAGCTTATTCAGTAAGATGTGAAGCCAGTTGACTGCTAATGCTATTTGTGTCCAACCTCTGTCACTGGCGTTTGTACTGCCCCAGCTCCAGAATTTGGGAATTGTACGAATCACCTTCTGACAAAGGGTCTGACAAAAAACAAGAGCGGGAAGAGGGATAATAAGAAGAGAAAGTACATTTACCTATGCAAAGCAGGGGCTTGAGGTGCAGTGAGGAGAACAAACAAGGCTGGAAATTCCCTCCAGGGACTGATGAGACAGCATCAGTGCAAACTTGTTATGACCAACACCCCACACTGATGTGTGTCTGAGCTGCCTTTGCCTGGAATCTCCGTAACTTTGGGGAAGGAAGGGGAGTCCCTCGGTCAGAGCCCAGGAGTGGCCCCTGAATATATGACTGTGCTGTGGTACCTGTAAAGGCAGAGCTGCAGCTTTGGTGGGAGTGACACTCAGGCATGGGGGAGTGCAATGTTTTTGTCAAGTGGGCTGAAAACAGACTGTAAAACCTGGGGCCTGGGCCAGCTTGCAGACCAAGAGAGCACACAGTGTGCCAGGAAAACATCTCCAAAGCATTTATGTGGAAAAGAGGATAGATGACAGGTACATGAAATGCTCTACTTTCCTGTTCTAACACGCATTTTATAAAGCAAACACATATGTATGCAATGCTGATTAACACATGAGGTGCAGGGAGCAAGCCCAAGTGAGGCTCTGTTTGGGTTGTTGCTCATTCCAGAGGAGAGCTGTTCATCCTGAGGTGAAGGGATTTCTCTGGGAGTGACTTCCCTGATGCTTCACTGGAAACAAAATATGGGCTCATAAAAGCAAATGAAAGCTAATTACAGATTAATCTGTTATATTTATAATATTATTTACTGGGAATTATTTTCCTCATGAAAAGCAGGGGTGGCTTTGCTATAATGGCTGCAGGGCTTGGTTGCGCTATCCACAGATGTGCCTCCTTGAAGTTTCCCTAGAGTTACTCCACGTATGGCTTTCAGAGGTAAAACAGGCACATGATCATGAATTATAAAAGTATTGCAAAGCTTGAAATACAGAGTTCCCTAATATTTTTCCATCAAGGCAGCTAAGTAAATTTTTCAGATCCCTTTTCTTTTTCATCTCTTTTCAAACACTCATTTCTAACTCACTTCTATCTACCGTACATCACCCTCATTGGTTTCCTTTTCATGATGCTGCTGTTTCAGCTTCAGGGTTCCTAAAACATTCCTCCAATCTGAACAGGAAACCACAGCCAGAACAGCAAGTACTGCCATTTTTACCTCACAACTTTTTAACTCTTAGTTTTTTACTAACTTTTCTTTACTTATTAATATAACGTCAGATCCCGCACAGGGTCCTTCCACTTTGCAAAGACAAGAAAGGGGAAGTGAATGCAAGTTTGCAAATTTTTTTTTGCCCTATAAAGATCTGAATTCCACTTAGCTGCAAGCAGACCAAAAGGAGAATGCTAAAATGCAGTATTAAAGAGAAGAATGTGCATAAGATGAATGTGCAGCTGTGACTAATGCAGTACCTTCTGAAAGAAAATGCAAAAGATATATCTGCTGTCAAATTACCCCTTCCTATGAGGCAATGACTGAGGTATGAACTGCAGAGCCACACATGCACACAGTAAGAGGTAATTTCTAGGGAGGGAAAATTGCTTGGTTCTGAATCCTGACTTTAAATGCGTCTTGGGTTTACTGCATTGGTTTTCCTTATTACAGAGGTATTAGTTTGCATTAATACTTCTCCCCATATTGCACAAAGAATTACATCCTGGTCTGTTCATAGCGTCCTTGGATCCAGCCATGCAAAGACTGGCTTCCACCTCCTCACCCTGTCTAGCCCTTCTTTTCTGTTAAGGGGGTGGGAAGGGAAAGCCCACAGACTTAATACCATTTTATTGTATTGTGATTTCACAGGTTTTTTCCTACTTTATTTTGCCAGAGATATTCAAATGTCATTTTGCTCTACATGCTCCTTGTGGTGAGAAACTGGTCTCAGAAGTAGTTTCTGCATTTTTCCTTATCAGTATTTCATTTTACTTTATAATTTGATGTGTGTTTTGCTCTAGTAACTTGCATCATCCAACCATTTCTGTGGAAAGACATAATTTGTCATTGTGTAGGAAGAAGGTCATGGTATCAGTGCTTGTCTCAGATGAATTTTAATTCATTCAAAGTTGCCTTTCAGAATGGCTTTGCTATCAGGCAGGAATCTAAAAGCTGAACTCAATCATCTTATCTCTTTCATCATCTCTTTCCTAATTTATGTTTTTCTAGGCCTCCCTGAAATTTGTTCCAGTCCTTAAACTGTATTAACCTCAGTCTGAATTCACAGACTGATTTTTAACAGAGCTTTACCACCAGTAATAACCATTTTAATTGTAAATTCTCATTCCAGAGTTTTATTTTTAGCTTCAGCATAAGAGGATGCTTTGGGGTGATTCCAGGTACTCTGTCAAGTAGACAATATGAGCAAGAAAATCATACCAGAGATTTCACAGGGTGAATTCATATAATCAATGCCTGCGCCACAATGGCTGTGCCACTGCAGGGAACAGCTTATTGCTGTGTCCAGGTAATCAAGTTACTTCTTTGGCTCCAGTGGATGCATGTTATGTCAGGGAGAGCTGAGAAATGATAATAACCAAGCTTATGATCTGACACAAAACTGCTTATCCTTGGCTGCTTTCCAGTTACAACATAGATTCTTTTCATTTTCAGAGGAAGGTAATTCAGAGAAAGTAAAATAACTATTCAACTATTCTAAAAGCACAGGCTGTCCCTAGTTTCCTATAAGGAAACTAGGCAAATATAATACGGACTGTAATCTGTATAAGTGGGTTCAAAGTTGAGAATTTCCACTTGACAAGCACTTCTGAAAACTGGTGCAATAATCATGAATGATGAATCCTGTGAAGAATAACAGCAACAGGGATGATAGCTTCCAGTAAGGCTGTCATAATAAGACCAAGTCAGGCAGAACTGGGAACCTCTGACAGAAATAGGGAACAACACAGTGTGATAAAGGAAGAAAATACCTCAATATAGCAAAGGCCATTAGTGTCAACCATCTTTGATGTGGGTGTGTGAGGAAGTGTGACTTCCTCTTCTCAGCTGGTTATGGGTTATTTCAGATGAGAAAACCCCTTGGAATCTGTGCAGATAACAGCAAGTAAACTCTGGTCTTTGCAGGCTGGGCTCTTTCTATGCTGCCCAAGGGACTACCATGGCTCAGGCTGTGCTCATCTGAATGGTCTTAACTGGTTTGTTGTGGAACTGAAAAAAATTACTGCATCTAAGGAGGGCACAGATCAGTTGGGAAGGCCTAAGTCACAGTTTTTTGCCATAGTAACCAATCCTCAGCCTGCTAGCACCTACTCAGATTGAAAGGTTAATGAAGTTAAATTAAAAAAATTAAAGCCCTCTACAGGTTTTATTTTTCTTAATAATAATCAATGAAGGGAGCAAGATAAGGAACTTTCACAGGAGGTCAAGAATATAGTATCCTTACTCCTTGGATATTTGGAACATCTGAAAGAAGAGGAAGAGTCTTTAAGTGTAGCATCATCTAGCCTATGCATTGATGCTGGAAACTACTTCTTCCAGCAGGCTGCTTTCTGCAGGAGGTAGGTTGAAGGCTTTGCAGTGACCAGTAACACATGGAGTTGCAGCTCTTAAGCTGCAGCAGTTGGAGATAGCGTGATATTTTTGTTTCCATAGAGCTCCAGGGGTCTCAGAGATCTGGGCTGCTGCAGACAGTCATGCTGAATGCACTTCAAATGGTATAGTTTACCACTGCTTTTTTCCCTGTGGGTAGTTGAGTGATTGAACCAGCATTTCCACTTTTACTGAGGCATGCTAAGTTTGAAAGTTGAGAAAGTGATCAATCACTGGATATGCTCTACTTGCTGTAGATGTTTGCTCTTCTGCAGACTAGCTTGTGCCATGTTGTTGGATGATGACACACTGATCTGAATTATGGAAATACTTCACAGGAATTTATTGCTGTATAGCAAGCCACAGGAGTGTAAGCAGATCAAAGGTGATAAGAAATGGCTACTTCCTCTTGGGTGAACTTTCCAGCTTTCATATATGTGCTGAACTAGTTATGCAGTCCTAGGCATTAAAACCATATCCTAGTCTAATGCTCTGTGTAATGAATTTTTGGGAAAATAATTACCTATGACAACATCAGTCTGATTAGACCTATGTGAAATATGAGTGACAAATTTATGCTAAACAGGAAAGGGTAGCAATTTTTCCAGCTTTTGAATCATGACAGAGCTGATCAAAGTTTTATTATGAATTTCAAATTCAGTATAGAAAGGGAAAATAGTTTTTTTTTCCTAACTAAAAACTCATTTGGGGTATGCTTTCTGATCAGTTGTTCTGGTCTCTGAGACAAAAAGATGTGTAGTAGGTCTTTTAATAAAAGGACTGCGTCCCATAATGTAATTTGTTATATGGAGTTAAATAGGAAGCAGTAAGTGTCTCATGAGCTGCTTTTTCAAGCAGAAGCAGACCCAGCTCAGCAGCAGTTTCTGTGTAGGTACACGCAGTAGGAAGTCTTCTGGGGACTGGGAAATAAAAAACAGAGGAAAAGACCATATTTATGTAAGTTCACAGGCTCTTTAAGATCTAAATACAACGTGCTGGTGTTGCAGTATAGACAGAAGTGCCCTTGAAGTGAGGAAACAAATGCCTCTCTTGAAAAGGCTTCTGTAAAGTGAATGTGGGTTTGTAGAGCAGCCACAGGCAGGCACAGGCTTGGGTACTGGAATGTGGATGTCACCCCAGGGTACCTTCACTTCTTGGCAACACCAGCCTTGTGCGGTCCAAAGGCTTTTTAAGGGGTGGCCTCAGGCAGCCAGTCGTTCAGCATGTTGTATCTGTGCTCAGTGTTTGTCCTTCCTTCTATAGCTAATTCCAGTAAGGAGCTGTCTCCTGCACTGGCATTTTCTCACCAAATGACAGGGTTATTTATAGAGATTCTTCCGTCTGTTCTCTCAGGAGCATAAAATCTCCACTTCCTTGTTTACTTTTACTCCCTTTCCTTCCAAGGAGCAAAAGGAAAGATGAACAATTTTTGCCACCTAGCAGGACTAAAACGTTGTCTTATTTTTATATAACTTTTTTTTTTTTTTTTTTTTTTTTTTTTTTTTTTTTTTT
>JAOEHY010002086.1:15180-26902 GCA_025447955.1 Psilopsiagon aurifrons
GCTTTATTAAAAAAAATAATAAAAATAATGAAATAAGGGAGAAAACTATTTTCATTCTGAAAACTCTGAATTACAAGAAAACCCTAGACATTTTAAGCCATCCTAGTTAGTAACTGTGAATTAGTTTTGATAAGAGTGGAAGTTATGTGGATTCAGGGGTGATAAAGCTGAATTTCTGAGACAAAGTCATGTGGGGCTGATAAAATGTTTGAGTATATGAGGATTATGGGGATGAGGAAGAGGTGAAGACAAGTGAGTTGACAGCATGTTTGCTACTTGTACAGTATAATGAACAAACATTACATCCTGTGTTTAGTCATACACCTCTCATATTTGGTTTGTGTAGCTCACGGTTGTTCACGTGCAAGCTGAGGTACAGCCTATTAACTTTTCTTTCTTATCAGATTTATAAGAACACCTCCTTTTCAGTAGCACAGGGACAATCTATCCTATGAGCCCATTTGGGTGACTCCTCATTTTACCTTACTTGCAATATTTTTGCAATATCACTTCTTCCTAGAAACCAAAGTACTTCTGTGTTACCTAATTGCCAGCATGAACTTTCCCAAGCTTGTTTTTGGTTATATCATCAGTCAGCACTTGAAACCTTTAGAAACTTCTCTTGGTGTATTTCTGGTGCTGACTGAAGAGGAGAGGTTGAGGTCAAAACACACAGAGTATAGCAGCAGTGACAAACACATGGCCTTCCTGCACAGGTCCCTGTTGGCTCTACAGCCCTGTGGCTCTGTATCAAGGAATCATGTAATTCTGCAGACGAGTGTGGCAGATCTGACAAGAGAGAAGGGATTTACAGTGAGGGACTATGGATGGGATTAGGCATTGAGAAAGTTGATGGTAGGTGAGAGTCAGTGCTTGCAGTGCTGAGTGGAGCTGGCAGTAAGGGGGCCCAGGATTAAAAGGCATTTTGGGTGGTGCATAAGAGACGGCAATGCACTGGCACACTTGGGGTTTTGGATGTAGGCTGCAGTTGCAGCTGCTGAGTATTGAAGCAGTCTGGGGAAATAGAGGCTTGTTGCTGAATGTGAATGTCTGCATGTGCCTGGCCTGGCAGGCAGAGTCCCTGGCCCACCACCTCCCAGCCCAGGAGACTGAGCTAGGTCCTGCTGTGCATGAAAAAAAGGGTAACTCTTCTTCAGTTAACTGACAGAAGATGCTTTCACACAGATCTGAACTGACTTCACATTTATTACATTTCTTTTATTGCCATTGCTCTGAACCATAGTTCACTGTGAGGAGTCACCAGTCAGTCACGCTAAACTTTAGACATAGAAGTGTGCAAAAAAAAAGTGATTCTGCGGGGTGTTTCTCAGCAGATTACAAACCTGTATCTACAAGATTTTGTAGAGCCTTGGTTATAGTAATTAGTGTTTCTACAAAGACAGCGAAAATAACATGCTTGTACATAGCTGGAATTTGGCTGTGAAACACCAGTTCATCTCAGATTTATTAGTCCATAAAAATTACAGGCATAAAACCAGGCTTCTTTTGGGATTTTATTAAATCTGTTAAAAAAATCTAATGCTATAAATGTGACATAATTTGTGACATCCTTAATTTACCAAAAAAGGACTGAATCAAATTTAAACATACTGTCGATACTGCTGCCAAAAATATAAAATAACGCTTGAGTGCCACAGCCTTATTTTATAGCACATGCCTGAGATAAATTTTATGGTTCAGATAAGGCCTTTTGAAAATAGACATTTATGAATCTTTTATAAAAGGGATTCTTCTCTTGGCATTGCTGTAATAAAATCATATCTCTACAAAAGAGATGATAGTGTCACTTTGACTGTTACCATGCAAGAGAGTTGTTGTTTCAAAGCCTGGCCATAAGCCATACACAAAAATGCTCCAGTTTGGAACAGAAAAGGTTTACTTTACCCTTTATGCAAAATTTTTACATTCTCTTCAGGTTCAGGTTCAGTTGTTCTAAAATTGAAAGTGAAATTCCGACACCGAAAGTCTTGGCTTTAGAGAACCTGTGAACTAAGCATGGTTTGACTCTAAAGTCCAGTTCTCTAGTCCACGGTGAGTCCCCAGAGCAATGACAGATCATTGTTAAACATTTTATTGCAACCTGAAGTTGATATTGCTGCTAAATGCTCAAGGGCAAAAGAGAGAGACTTTGATTATTCACTGTGTTTGGTTGTACTTTCACTCCATGGCTCTGATTTGACCCTCTCCTACCTGCTTTAGCTAGGACAAAGCCTTGCTGTAGTTCCTGGGACAGTTCACTCCAGGGTCTTTTCCCAAAAGGGAGCATGTATGTGACTACCCTGGCTTTGGCTCTCTTCCCTTGTACAGTCTTTCCACAATATATGAACACCTTTTGCCCTTCCACTCACCTCCACACACTGCCATAGTATATCCCTGGGTACACAATTCACTCCCAAAATCACTTGTAATGAAAACATCCTGATGGACTGCAAAACACCTCTTACATTACTTTAAGCACTTTGAACTGAAAGCAGTAGACTGAACAGTAGGATAACTTAGAACCACCAGTATACCACTGAGGCATGAGGAAAAGGGAGCTCACTCTCCCTGGTGCATGAGTCAGCCTATGCCACTTTTACTTAGTAGTAGCACAAAAGGAAACTTGAAGCAAGCTAAACAGGGCCAAAGCATTAGCTTGGCAAGTAGCATCTATCACTCGTACTTTTTGGTGTCTACTGCCCATTGATTTGGCCCAGTTTTGCATGGTGTATGTTCATTAACTAGCAATTCCTCGGATGATGGCCAGGAGTGGCTTAAGGAATAACATGAGTCCAGGGGCTGGTTGCAATACACAGTATGATGAAGACCATGCTTTGGAAATGATCTAGCTATGGTGTTGCAAACAAGCCAGGCTGTCCTATTTGTTTTCATGGTCAGAAAACATACCTCAGTTTTCCAGCTTACTGATAGAGGTATGGCCAGTATTTCGTAGCAATCAGCGTTATGGTTTGCTACAGCAGACAAAAAAGGAAAACACTAAAAATCTGTTTAAATATGGTATGTTGTTCTTTGCTGTAATGTCCTTTTGCAACTCTGTGACCTAACTGGCTGAATTCAGTATGTTTTTAGTGCTGTTAAGCACAGCCCAGTTTCAATCAAGCAAAATTCCAACATTTCAACATTTGTTTTTGTTATGCATGAAGAAAAAAGTGAGCATGTAGCTCTTCAGAGAACAGATGTTCCCACAAAAAGTTTAATTAAAAATCTAGACATTTTCCTGCTGGTTTTAAAATCTAAAAGAAATGTTATCATAGTCCACGATCAAAAAAACCACTCTGGGTTAGTTAAGTAAGCTCAAATGATTCATTTTCAGATCTTTACATCCCACTGTACACCCAGCATAATGAAGTAATATGACTATGTAAAGTGATCAAAAGGAATTCACAATGAAAAACATAGGGATTGAGAGGCCTCTAATCTAGTAGCTGGGGCAATGATTTGGCTGATGATGGGATTCATCTGATCAGGTGCAGACATCTACCACTGAGTTGGTGTCTGCTCTCTCATTACAGTCACCAGACAGGCACTCTTTGGAAAATGAACAAGGTTCAGTATCTGAATGTAAATTAAACACACAGACTAAGCTAATGATCTAATTCTAAGTAATTTTAATGAGTAGAAAGAGGCCTTTCGTGGTGAAATCATTTGCCAATATTTACTGCAGAGAGACAGAAAAGGACCGAGGGCAGGCACAAAACATATTTAACTTGCATTTTGTATTATACTTGGGTGAGTTTCTGTCAGGTATTATTTTACTTCACATATTGCCTACCAGACAAGCATTCTCTGCAAATTCCTTCAGCACTGGAGTCTGAAGCATACCAGAAAGCTCCTGAATGATCTCTGTAGCATATCTCAGGATAATCAGTATAAGTAATCATAGACAATGACAATGAACTGAGAAGCAGTAAGAGCTTTTCTGAATGCCAGGAGGTAATCAAGCTTTCAAGCACATGCTTTGATCTGGCATCAGATCACTCTGTGCTGCAGTTATTAGAACAGCCTGGTGGATAACTTAATCAGGCATGTCTTTAAACACCACAAGTGAACAGTCATAGATTTTGACAAACGAGGTGTTTTTTTATACTTTCTGCAAGTTTGACACATTTACAGGGCTAACTAAAAAGAAATGTAAATGTTTCCATTTCTGAAGAGCTCAGAGTTAGGAATGCCTTGCTGGTGTCTCCTGGACAATGGAGACTGTAGGCTTGCTCTCAGCTCCTTCTAATTGCTACAGTATTTTCCAAAATCAGAGGGGAATCCCGTGACACCACCAAACCCAAACCTTCTGCACCCAAACATTCTGTTGTCACAGAATGGAAGTGGGAGGAAAAGCATCCCATTACTGCTCAGCCTAAAGCAAGATGGGTGCTATGATAAGTAAAAATCTCTTCTCTTCTAATCTTTGCTTCCCTAACTGGCATCAGCAAAACCTTGGTAGGTTTTATGATCTTTCCCATCTGAAAGAGGCTATCTGAAAGAGCACTGTGTGACATACTGCAACTCTCCACCCCAAACTACTGTCTGGAAATGTAGAGAAGCACTGAAGCAACCTTTCCCAAATTTGATCATGCTGTATTAGCAGATCCTGACATTGTTTCTACCTGGACAAGGTATTTCTTCAAAATCAACTCTGCTGAAAGGATTGGAGAATCTTTGCTAACCTAAGTAAGTTCAATTATTCTCTTCCCCAGAGCTCACAAATCCCATATAGGAACAGTGGCCTGAAATTTAGGTGCCAAACAGTACAGGATGTGCTTTTGGATCATGCATATTGGTTATCTCCATTGTGACACTATGGACCTAATGGAGGCAGAGAGTATGCCAATCTCACAGCATTTAAGAACTCTCAAAAAGGATAGCAGGGTGCATAAAAAGCTCTTGCAAGATGGTCAAGATGGACTTAGTAGTGAATATAAAAGTATTGTTATAATTCTTAATGGCTCATTTACTGTTGATGTCATGCTGTTTGAATTTTTTTCATATGCAGTGAAAAAAGAGCATCAGAGCTATCTCTGTAGTGTCAGTAAGCAAAACATTTGAAAAGCAAGTCTAAATCTCTGATGATGAGTTAATTTACAGAAGCCTCTGGATTTAACAGCTGGCAAAGTATTTCTGCAGTCACTGTTCTTCACTTCTCTGTATTATGAGTTAGGTGTCGCCCTGTGTTTCTCACGGCAGAAAACCCTTCAAAGGACTTCTCTTTTTGAGGATTTTCTCAAGGTAACTTATATTACAGTAACTGGAGTTTTTCAGATTCTGCTGCCTAGTCTTACCTGCCTGATTTTCTTCAGCAAGGGAACTGCTGTGTTATAGGCATAAGCTGTCCTTTGTGTGCCCACCATGAAGTGTGAACCACCCCAGAGTGCATGCCCACTGTGTGTCTATATAGGCAGGTATAGATATACCAATATTTACACTGTTATGTCTTGAATATACATAGCAAAGAGACTGCAAGGCCAGGTACAGGTGCCATGCATTTATCAAGAGCTCTTATACAGTTCATCACATACAGAGCTACACCAACTTCTCACTTCTAAAACTGCTTTCCTTTCATACTGTCATGGCTGTCTTGAATCCCATGGTGATGATAGCTCTGATATCTTCACTCATGTAACTTTTCTGCCAGGGACTTACTAGTAGAAAAGTAAAGAAGGCACTATTCAGTCTCTTGGCCAAGTTCAGCCGCTTTGAATCCCTAATAAATAAGCACATACACACACTGTTTTGTATCCCCATGCAGAGCTGTGGAGAAATTTAATTAAATTGAGGAAATTAAACCATGCTCTCTAGGCTTTGAAGAAAAGGTTTTTCTTCAATCATAAGCAATGCACTGTACAAGCGAATATAAATAAAGGGAACATGAGGGAAAAGAAACAAAATTCATGTCATCAATATCCCCAAAGGCAAACTACCACCCCAGAATACACCAGTGCCAGGCTCGATCCAAGTTTTTTCCCCGTGATGGTAAAAGCAGGATGCAGTGGCTCACCTCAGACAACAATAGTCATCACCTTGCGTGCTCATTGATCTGGAAGACTATGACCTCTGCACCTGAAGGTTTTTTTCAGGTCATAGCTGAAAGTGGAGGTCTGGATTTTCCTGGGGAACAGCCTGAAATTCTTTTTCTCTAAGCAGGTTGCCAGTGGATAAGGAAAGACATCCTCACCTGGAGCTCTACTGGATGACAAGACACCTGAATAGAAGGCAAGTCACTTGAGCAAATTATTAATATTTTCTGCGACAAAGATGAAAGAAAGCAAGGCAACGAGACAAAAGATATATTTGGTGTATGAACAAGCTTCTTAATCCAATGTTTTCCACTGCAAATGACGAAAGATAACTTTCTTTGTACAAGATATTAATCAGTAAGTTTTTGATGGCAAAGGTTTTTTAATGTTGCTGTACTGTTCGTCCAATATAGAAGTAAAGGGACATCTTTGCTAGGCTTCCAGGAATGGGGAACTAATTTAAACTGCGGCTATCTTACCTCATGTACAGGAACTTTAGTGTTACAAGAACTCTCTGTTAGAGTTTTCATTTTACATGGTGACTAGAAATTACCTGTGACTTCATAATCAATTGGGAAAGATTTAAACTTGTGAGTTCCTCTTTTGTATTTCAGTGGTAGCACTAGTTTCTTTCTGTACATTCCCTCATAGGGGAGGTTTCGAAATGTCTTGTGCACCATGAGTTGCTCATATGGTTTGGGAATCCCTGACCAGAGGCCAGCCTGAGATGGCTCTCCCAGTTCTCCCAGCCTCTCACACGTACATATTGCAAGGCTCTGCTCAGAAGAGATAGTTTTGGCTATTTCTGAAAGACGTGTTTTTTTTATTGGAGGAACCCATCTGAAGAATTTTAAAATTCCAAGCCCATGCTGCCAAGGACAGGGAAATTATAACTGCAATACAAAGGATGTTTAATAAAACCAAGATATGATCCTAATGAAGTAAATGCTTATTGCATCCACTATTGCAAGCAGGGGATGTTAATGTATGTAAAGGTATAGGACAGAAATTCTTGCTGCTCAAAACAGATGTATAATTATTTTAATGAGATAATAACTAGGTGAAAACACATTAAGGTTGTGTCAATGAGATCTTTTACAAACAGAAATACTGAATTTGCACCTGTGGACGGGAAGACAGTTTTTGTGATTTGTCCATAAGTTGTGGGCACAGTCCCACAGCAGCGGAAGGGCAGGAGAAGTGCAGGTACTTTCCTCTCTGCTGGTATCTGTTGCCCTTCTGAGCTGTGATATGCCTGAACTTGCTGCCTTCACCCTTCAGCCTGCATTGCGGATATTCCAACTGTTTCTGCAGATCCCCTCTGACTGGTTTAAATTGCCTTTTTAGGTATATGACAGATCTTGATGAACAGTCAGTGATTTGATAAATGATAGTCCCATGTACAGATAGTCCCATGTATGCAGAAGCAGCATATCCTTGTCCTCCTGCTACCTGATTGTCCCTGCAATTGAAGCAAATGGAAATGTCACCCAAGCAAGTGTCCCTGGATGTGGAGGATGCAAAACTGAGCAAGACTGCTGCTCTTCTGGAGGTTATGGTCACCACCATGAGAATGCAGACTACTGCTGAGCCTACTACTGTCCTCCACTGGGGTGTGAGAAAGTTTTAGTAGAAGCCCAAAGGACTTCTCAAGAATGGTTAAGAAATAAAGCCACAAGGAGGAGTTGTACATGCTGCCTTTCCTATGCAAACACAATTTTAAGGAAAAATACAAACAGGACTACTTTATCCAGGAGTAGTGTTTCCATCTTTTTGAGAAGATGGTTTAATCTACAGTTTTGAACAGTTAGGGGGGAGAATGTGCTTAAAGTCAGGACAATTTTATGCACTTGGGAGACAGGGAGGTTTTATTTGTGCATGAACTTTGTCTTTCAATAGAACTTGTTGAGAAAACCCCATGAAAGGACTGAAAGCTGTAATCTCCTTTTTTTTTTTTTTTTTTTTTCCTGGCAACATCATGTATACTTTTACTCAAAGTTCACCTACATAAGGAAGGGAGTCCAGAGGTCACAAGCTCCAAATCTTCGCTCAGGGAGGAGGGGTTGGTGTATAAATTTTTTCAGCTACTGGTCCTGAAGCTGGCAGCTTAAGATGGCTTGGGCCAGTCATCACAGCTTAAGGAATGAGGTCCTTCATCTTCTGTTCGTCTCCCCTCACTCTCAGCTGCATGACTTCCCTATTTATCTTGCACCCATTTGCACTTGTCAGACCCTGAGCTGATTTAAGTCCCTTACTTAGCAGAAAACTAACCTAGGAAAAAAATGGTCTTCTGTGTTTTTTTTTGAGATAGGTTAAGGTCTCATGGAGAGAGAGGTAGAGGTTGCAGGAAAAACACCTCTTTTAGAGACTATATCTTTTTCACTATTCTGTTTAAATTTAACCCTGTCTTCAGAGGAGGGTCGATCCCTGCCCTGAGAAAAGGGTCTAGTCCCAGTAGTACTGAACTAAATGTTTTCATGCTGTTAGTGTTTCCCCCAGAGAATGAGTTCCTGCCACCTCTGAAATGATGGGAGGAATTGGCTTTAATGGAACAATGGTATTACCTCTGTTTGTGGAAATTTGTTGTGACTGCAAAACCGAATTGGTATCCCAAGCTGATAATGGTTTGTTTCTGCCTCTGCAAGACATGTTTTCAGGGTTCATATGGTTGATATCTTGTCACAGTTGCGATGCAATGAAACCTGTGTAAGAGTAGTACAGTGAGAAGCATCAAATTATACGACGTGGAAAGGTGTGAATTGCTGCAGAAGCATGGTATGAGACTTACTTGTTGTATAGGAAGGTCGATTGGAATTTGGGGAATCTGAATTCTGGCCTGTGCTTTGCCCATTACTTACTGACCTAAATTGAAGCACTCAACCCTTCTGGGTGTTACCTTGTGTATAAATGACCCTGAATTGATAGTCACTTCTTGCTTTGACATCAAGCAATAAAAAAACCCTCTTACTTAAAAGGTAAGTAGTAAAGTGTCACAACGGAGGACACAGAGTGTGTCTGCTGTGGAACTGCACCCCTTCACAGGTTATCTGCTCTACCAAACCAGCCTTACTTTTCAAACCAGAGAAATTCCATTTACTGAAATGCACGAACTCGCGCAGAGTTTTGTCCTGGAGACAATCCCTTACTGTTGCAACTCATTACCACACTTTGATTTGCTCAGGATCACTTGGCAAACATCCGAAATGCCATTTCTAGGATTTCATCTGCTCTTGCCCACGAAAATAAACAGAAAGGGTCGGTGCATGGATAGGGCTCACTGCCTTTCCCACCCAACTCTCCGGCTATGTATTCTTAAGAAAAGGGCTCTGACTGCTGCTCCCGTCACACCGATCCCTCTGGGGCAGCAAACCGGCAGCAAACCAGCAGCAAAGAAGCTTTATTGCGAGCGCCGTGAGCCGCACAGGCAGCAACGCTGCCCGCCCCTGCCCGTGCCGCCCGCCCCTGCCCGCACCGCAGCCCTCGAGCGTCCCCTGGCGACCCTACTGCCTGCGGTGGCGCAGGGAGCTGGTCGGGGGGGGGGGGTGTCCGTGGCCGCCCACGGCGTGCCCCCGCGGTCGGCCCGCAGAGAGTACCCGCAGCACCGAGGTATGCACCGAGAAAGCCGCTTCGGTCTGCCTCGCGGAAGAGCTGCTGCACGGCGGCGCGGAGAGTCATGGGCACCGGTAGATATAACGTTCCTGTTACTACTCGGAAAAAAGGATTGCGAGCCTGAGATGGGGATTTTTTTGCTGGGCTGTAAGTCTGTTGGGAGTAACCTTGTGTTTTGGCTGGCTGCCCTTCCTAGCAATGAGCTTAGTGGTAGGTTTAGTTGTCATCTTCAGGCTGGTATAAACCACCTTCACCATTTCAATAGTTTGCTTGGGCTTGTTCACTGCAATCTTTTAGGAATTCATTATAACTATGCTTTTGAATGCCACAGAAATTAAAAAATGAAATTTAGCTGGTTTTCTTTCACCTTTCATGGGGTTTTGCCTTTTTTTTTTTTTTTTTTTTTTTTATTAATGTTTGGCAAAATTTTCTGAAAAGTACACATCTGAAAACCTAATTGTTCTCTAGAAGTAGCATTTTTCATTGTACTTCCACAAATGTGATGAAAAATTACAAGTATTCAGATAAAGATCTTCTGATCTTCCCTGTGGCATGTGCTGCTATGATTGTCACTTTAGAAACTGATCAGACTCTGGCAAGACTCTGCCCCAACATCTAGCCCTTCAGTCACAGCATTTTGGGTCTCCTAGCTTTGTGTTCAAGCACAGACGTGGGACAGCCAGCTGGAAGTAAGCCTATGTCACATGAATCTGATGCTCAGACTGGGACAAGGGTAATGGATGAAGGCAGGCCTCCCTCTTCAGAGCAACTTGATGAACAGCTGGGAGACACCAGAATTAAGCCGGTGGGAACAGGCTTAAAAGAAAGATTACAACTAGGGTCTGTAGCTTAAGCTAAAGGCACTTCTAGAGCTTTTTATTATTAAGTGTATGGTTTCTGTGTTTCTATCCCATCTTCCAGACTGAAATATGGGTGTGGGTAGTGAGCAAACTACTCTCAACAGATCTGAGGTACTCAGATTGGTGTGAGGAACATAAACAACGCAAGATCTACTTAGAATCATAGAATCATAGATTAGTTAGGGTTGGAAAGGACCTTAAGATCATGCAGTTCCAGCCCCCCTGCTGTAGGCAGCGACACCTCCCACTAAACCATGTCACCCAAGGCTCTGTCCAGCCTAGCATTGAACACTGCCTGGGATGGAGCATTCACAACTTCCCTGGGCAACCCATTCCAGTGCCTCACCACCCTGACAGTAAAGAATTTCTTCCTTATATCCAGTCTAAACTTCCCCTGTTTAAGTTTGAACCCATTACCTCTTGTCTTATCACTACAGTCCCTAATGAAGAGACCCTCCCCAGCATCCCTATAGGCCCCCTTCAGATATTGAAGGCTGCTATGAGGTCTCCATGCAGCCTTCTCTTCTCCAGGCTGAGCAGACCCAACTTTCTCATCCTATCTTCATACAGGACGTGCTCCAGTCAAATGATCATCCTCGTGGCCCTCCTCTGGACTGGTTCCAACACTTTCATGTACTTTTTATGTTGAGGACACCAGAACCGCACACAATTCTCCAAGTGAGGTCTCACAAGAGCAGGGTAGAGGGGCAGGATCACCTCCTTCGACCTGCTGGTTATGATCCTTTTGATGCAGCCCAGGATACGGTTGGCTTTCTGGGCTGCGAGCGCACACTTCTGGCTCATGTTCATTTTTCCATCAATCAACACCCCCAAGTCCTTCTCTGCAGGGCTGCTCTGAATCTCTTCTCTGCGCAACCTGTAGCTGTGCCTGGGATTTCTCCGACCCAGGAGGAGGACCTTGCACTTGGCATGGTTAAGCTTCATCAGGTTGGCATCAGCCCACCTCACAAGCATGTCAAAGTCCCTCTGGATGGCATTCCTTCCCTCCAACTTATCGACCGGAACACACAGCTTGGTGTCCTTGGCAAACTTGCAGAGGACGTACCCAATCCCCCATCCATGTCACCAACAAAGGTGTTAAACAAGACCGGTCCCAACATGGATCCCTGAGGGACACCACTCATTACTGGCCTCCAGCTGGACACTGAGCCATTGAGCACAACTCTTTGCATGCGGCCATCCAGCCAGTTCTTTATCCAC
>JAOEHY010002088.1:0-11807 GCA_025447955.1 Psilopsiagon aurifrons
GAGGTGTCCCTGCCCATGGCAGGGGGGTTGGAACTAGATGATCTTAAGGTCCTTTCCAACCCTAACTATTCTGTGATCTTATGTTCTTCTCCCTAGTGTAAATGCAAAGTGTAGGGAATGCAGAAAAGTAAGGGAAGCTGCATTCAGCATGAGCTTAGGATATGCTGAGACCTTTTCAGGTCTGAATTTCTAAATACAGTTTGTGACAACATCAGGCAAAATGGCTTAAGAAAAGGTTATGGCCATCATTTCCTCCTCCACACCCACCCTTTCCCAAGCAGCTCTGGTGTCTTGATTCTTTAGGAATTTGACTGAGCCTCATGTCAGGAATACAACATTTGGACAGATACTCATCACAGCAAATGTGGGCAAAATTCAGACATGTAGGAAATTGGATCGCGTGTTCAGTCATGCGTTACAATGAGCTTAGCTAGGTAAAACATCATTGGTACAATATATGTATGGAACTTTTGCTTCTGATAATGCTGATGGCCTTAGTCTCTTGCTGAGGGGTGACCAACCACACTTGGTACAGGATTGAGGGCCAACATAGGCTTGCCCTGTGTTGGCTGGTGTAGTTCACGTGCTTGGTAGGAAAGCTATGTTCTTCACTTGGCTCATCTTTGACCTCCTACCAAAGCCTGAGGAGAAGCCAGAACTGAAACAGCAAAGATGAGGGCTAGGCATGGCTGTAGGTGGGAGCTATTTCTACTGAATTAATAGAGCTAAGGGAGATGGAGAGCAAACACTGGAACTGAACATTAAGAAAGGGTTATAATAAATAGCTATGTTGGCAAAGTTGCTTCTTTCTTAGACTGTGATCAGTCCAGTGTCCTAATTTTGCAGTCAGTTGTCTGAACCCATCAGCCAGATGTGTTTCAATAGCTCACCAGTCTGCAACAGGAGCAGTTTATCCTTCTGTTATCTGAGGATGCTGAAGATTTTAAGCCTGCAGCTGATGTATGTGGGTGTTGACATGGTGTTTCAGGTGGTGTGCTGTTCAGATCACTTTTTTGAGAGCACTGGTGTACCAGCTGTGGAAAGAAAGCTGTCTGAGCTACACAGTGTTCAGGAAGCGACAGAATTAAGCTTGCTTGTGCAGAGTTGATCTCTATCTTAATGTACAGTCATTAGCTGGATGATTAGATTCCTCTGCCTTGTTCAGCATGCAGAATAGATGGTGCTCAATTAATGATCAGCTCTGCAGTGTTTTGTTTTCTTACTCAATGTGTGTCTTAGGCATTGCGCACACTTGCCAAGCTCTGGTGAAACCAGTTCTGAGGATGACTGTGTGAGCATGCACTTGCTTACTAGGTCTGCAATGAGATGGACCTAACTGGCTGGCTAAGTGTCTTGTCTTCTCTCTGACCCCTGTCTTTGCTAGTGCATGATGTATCCCCACAGTGTGAGCTTTGTACTCAAAATGTCTGTAGTATTTTTATTTTGAAGGCCGTATTTGGATGTGGCATATGTAGTGTTCTGGTAGCATCTTTATACTGTGTATGTAGGTCATTTTCTGAGCAGAGGAAACAAGACCCTGCACAGAATTAGGCAGGAGTAAAAAGTGCTGGCATATTGCTCGGGGCTCCCCTGGTGGGACTGGCTTCTACTGACAGTCAGGTCCAGTAACAAATAACAAAAATAACCAAGTTTCACCAGAGGACTTGCATGACATAGTAACAGCTCTGTATTACCTTTAGAGTGGTTAAGTGAAGGTGCACCATGTCAGCTGGACTACCATGTGATAATAGTGGAGGATAGCTGGTATGACCTGTTGGCTATTAAAGGTGAGGCTATGTATGCTGTTTGGAGGTTTTCGTATTATTTTATTTTAGTGTACTGTTAAGCTTTCTCAGGTGCTGGGTATTTATATCTTAGAAGAAATTACAGATTGGTCTCCCCCACCTCCCTCTCCTCCCTTGGGAAGCTCAAACGCTTCAGTCTTGGTAAGGTTTCATAAGTGAATGTCCACCAAATTTTTTTAAAGGAGTTTATACCTCAGTACTTTCTGGAGGGAGAATTCACCCTCAGCCCCCAAATGTGCTGTGCTGCTTCTGGCAGATGCTTGTAATTTTCAATCCAGGAATTCATAGCTGGTTATTAAATATGTTGTAGAGTTCTTGTTCTAGATGAGTGTGTAGTCATTTTATTTGTTTAGCCAAACTATCTTTCTGTAGATCTTAAGATCATAGATCGGTTTGGGTTGGAAGGGATCTTGAAGACCATCCAGTTCCAACCTCCTGCCATGGGCAGGGGCACCTTCCACTACACCAGGTTGCTCAAAGCCCTGTCCAACCTGGCCTTGAACACTGCCAGGGATGGGGCAGACACAGCTTCTCTGAGCAACCTGTGCCAGGGCCTCAGCACCCTCACACAGAAGAATTTCTTCCTAATATCTAATCTAAATCTGCTGTGTGTCAGTTTAAAGACCCTTGTCCTGTCACTCCATGCCCTTGTAAAAAGTCCCTCTGCTGATTTCTTGTTAGCCCCTTTAGGCACTGAAAGGCTGCTCTAAGGTCTCCCCTGGACCTTCTCCAGGCTGAACAACCTCAACTCTCAGCCTGTCTTCATAGCAGAGATGCTCCAGTTCTCAGATCATTTTGTGGCCCTCCTCTGGACTTGCTCCAACAGTTCCATGTCCTTCTTATTTTGGATGCAGTACTTCGGGCAGGGTTTCACCAGAGCAGAGGGAGATAACCACCTCTCTTGGCCTGCTGGACATGCTGCTTTGATGCAGCCCGGGACATGGTTGGCTTTCTGGGCTGCTGAGTCATGTTGAGCTTCTCATCAGCCAACACCTCCCAAGTCTTTCTCCTGAGAGCTACCCTAAGTCTGTTCTCTGCCCAACCTCTATTTTTGCTTGGCCCTGACCCATATATAGGACCTTGCACTTGGCCTTGTTGAACTTCATGAGCCCACCCCTCAAGCTTGTCAAGGTCCCTCTGAATGGCATCCCTGCCCTGCAGCATGTTGAACATACCACACAGCTTGGTGTCATCAGCAAACCTGCTGAGGGTGCACTGAGTCCCACTCCATGTTGCTTACAAAGATGTTGAGCAGTGCTGATCCCAGTACTGACCCTGAGGAACACCTCTCATCACTGGACATTGAGCTGTTGACCACAGCTCTTTGAGTGTGACCATCCAGCCAATTCCTTATCCACTGAACAGTCCATCCATCAAATCTGGGCCTCCCAGTTTAGAGACATGGATGTTGCGTGAGGCAACATTAAATGCTTTGCACAAGTCCAAGTAGTTGATGCATTTGACTTTCCATACCTGCCAAAGCTCTAGCCCAGTTATAGAAAGCCACCAAATTTCTCAGGCATGATTTTTCCTGAGTGAAGCCTTGTTGGCTATCATAAATCACCTCCTTATTTTCCGTGTGCCTTAGCCTAGTTTCCAGGAGGATCTGCTTTATAATCTTGTCGGGCACCGAGGGATACTGGCTGGTAGTTCCTGAGATCTTCCTTTCTTTCATTAAGAAAGAGAGTTATGTTTCCCCTTTTCCAGTCAGGGGGAAGTTTTCCAGGCTGCCATGACTTCCCAAACATAGTGGCTTAGCCAGCTTGGTGCAAACTCTTCTAAAATGTATTATGCTCGTGATAATTGAAGATAGGAAGGTTTAAAAAACACCGTTCCCATTCTTTCCATTTCTCATCCTCCTGATTTGTTGGGAGTTTGAGGCATGGTTTTATTAGTGATTTATTGAAAGCAAGTGCCTGTTCTGAAGGTGAAATTTTCATAGGTGGTTTCTCATTTTGTTTATATACCCTGCCACTGAAGTTGGATTTCTTCGCTCAGGGTGAATGTCCCTTCTTCCTTCACAAGTCCCTTACAGATGTGAATCATCATGCCGTGACCTCAGAGCCCCCCATACATCTGGCTGGCTGTGGATAGGTCATGGCATGTTTTTGGCCATGGTGTTAACAAATGTGTTCCCACCTCACCCTTGATCTCTTATTTGGCTAAATAGCAAGGGTGCCTGCCTCTTCTGCAGTTGAGGACAGTGTTCCTTCTCATACTCCTTACATTCAAGCAGCAAATCCTTGTTTGAAGTCCCGTGTGTTCCCTAGGAATTACTCCTGAGCTGTCTCTCCTGGGATTTCAGCTATCTCTGCCTGTGGCCATTGTGTTAGTGGGCACTGAAGCAGCCATGTGGATTAAAAGAATAAAAAGTGTATGATTATTGATATGTGCAGCTTTTTACCTTAGACTTGTCTTTTGTCCCTCAGGGGTGTTCTCCCCATCCCCTAGAGATGGGTCTTCCAGTTGCCTGTATTCAGGAGCTGTCACCCCAGCTTCTCTACTTGAACTTTTCTTCTCTGCTCCCTGTTTTTTCCAGTGTAATTAAGGAAGGGAGCAGCGCTCTGGAGGAGGCTTGTCTCTGTGGCTAATCTGAAAGGCTTCTTGGTTCTCATTAGAGCACATGTTTTCCAGAAGCACCTGGCACTGACCTTAAAGCATGTGCTTTACTAGTGAGTATTGTACATCGCCTTGTGCTCCTGAGTGATGAGGCAATTTTAAGGCAAAAAACCGCCTTCCAGGCAGTGTGAAAAACCGTGGTGATAGCTGATGCTTTTTAGCACATGGGCTCACAGGCACTCAGTGAGGCTGAAGGGAGAAGTGGAGTTTCCCTGGGAAGCAGTTGTTTCAGGCTTCACATCTAGAACTTTCTGGTCTCTTTTCAAAACCATGTATTTGGGAATGTCTGAGTTCACCGGGCTCATGCCTACTGGTAGCATTGAGGAGCTTTCTAGTCTGATCAACAGCCAGCCAAGCACATACAGCTACGTGCTCAGTTATCTTTGAGGTAGTATTGAAGTGATTGTTCATCTCAAAACCAGAAGGTGCCAGAACTGATGGAAGACCTGCTATTTAAACAAAAACATGTTTCCAAAATTAGAGTCACCTGGCATCGCTCATATTTTCATTGTCTAGACAGATTTAAATAGCTTTGGAAATCTGTAAGTGGGAGCCCTAAAGCAAGAGTTTTCCAGCCTTTTCCCAGAGGTGGGAGTTTGTGCAGACTAAGCTTTTCTGTGTTGGACAGAAGCAAGGATAGCAGCGCTTCTGGTTCCCTGTTTTCATTTTCCTTTGGTCAGGAGCCTCATGTGTATGGTTTTCTCCACTGTTGCTTCTCTTGCAAACTTTTCAGGGAAGTGGATCCGATAATTGTGGTTTTAATGTGCCTATGGACATAATCACATTAGGAAAAGAAGATTATTTTCCAGCAGCTGAAAGGAAGTATTAAGGTTGCCTTTGTGTTTAGCCACAGCTCTTGTACTTTGCTGTTGTAGTCTGGAAACCCAGGGGAATGTGTTCCAAGTTGGAAAAGAGCTTGCCTGGTATTACACACGTTGGATTGCCCATGCTGTGAAGCATGTGGTCAGCTAAGTTGGGAGTGCATTTTGGTGGGTGCTGCTCTGACAGAGACGTTGCCGTAGCCATCACTGGCACATGCTCATGGAAGAAGGTCTTTAATTTCTGGTTGCTCATAAGAAATTCTCTCCAGTTCCTTCTCTCAAACACTTGTTCTAAGCAGAAGGGCATAGTAACCCTACAAAGCCTTGAACCATCTACCTTGCTTATTAACTTCTGGTAGTTTCCCAGTTGTGTCTTTATAGTTTTAGCACTCCTGTTCTTGGTTCACCAGGTAAGAACTTTGAATTTAGGCCCACTTGAAAGCACCAATGATTAAAAATTTAAATCCACCTTGAACTGATTTTACCCCTTATGAATAGGTGGATGTAGGATTTTGGGATTGGTTTTGCTTGGTTGTTCTTTTCTTTTTTGTGTGTGTTCATTTTGGGTTTATCCAACCTGTTGGTTGTTCCTCTCTGACTGTCATCTTTTCTTCATGCTGACAGTCATAAAAACATAAAGGTGACCTGAAGTGTCATTAAATGACTTTATGTTGTTATGGTTGATACATTACTATCAGAGAAGTAACATCATTTCCTAAGCAATCAAGCACACTTATTGTAATAAAACTGAAAAAAGAAAGCTAGGTGTTGGTGGTATTTGAAAATGATGGCAATAAACTTGATCGCTGTTCTGCTCTGAAATGTCTTCTGCAGTTCAGCCAGGTCCTGCTGTGACATCTGTCCCACTTCCAAGGGTGAGAGAGGAGCGGAGCGACAGGTATTCCTCCTTTTCCCTAGTACAGAACCAGAGCAAAGCTGCTTTGCCCAGAGGAGTGGGAAGGGAGAAGGAGTGTCAATGTCCCCATATTCCCATGCCCTGCAGTTCAGTTCAGCCTCCAATGCTGGTGGAAACAGGGAGCTCCTATTCCCATCCTTTTGGTTTTCTTCCCTTCAAGTACCATTGACTCTTGGCCAAAGCATGTAATGGTACTACGGTACTTGGCAAGTAGCTGTGATTATGTGGGGTTTAAAACCAATATTATGAAAGATTCAGGCAGTATGGCCTATTACTTTTTTACATCTCTAATCCTGGAGGAACTGGCAGTATTTAACTTGGAGATAATATCGTTGTTGATTTATTGTCTCTTCAGCTGCACATTCAGAAATAGGTAGGCAGTCAGGATATAGTAATTTCTTTAAGGAAGAGTTAGGTGATCTTGAAGAAACTATCTTACGAGCATGTTGTAGTTTTCTTCTGTGCTGCTGAACTGGCAGTTGTAGCACGGGCTTCACATTGTGCCATTCAGCAGCAAAAATCACCAAGGAATTGTGGAAGTCAAAAAAAAAAGCTACTATCTTAAAGGTGAAGGAGAAAGCAGAAAGCTGAAAGCTGTTATTGAAACTAACAAATATGCTTAATGAATTACTTATTCCCAAGCTCTTTAATTGAAAAATGGTAGCTAACCAAACATACTGCTGAAAGCTATGGCTGTGGGGCTGGGGCAGCTTCAGAAATCTGGAAAGATAGCTGAAGTGCAGAGTCTACTTGAGGTGCTGGAGCAGGGAATGTTTGAGTATTTGTCCACATTGTAAGTTTTGTTTAATCTATGAGGTTAAGGAGGTTAAAATCAAAGGGGCTTGTCACTAAGTACTTGCTCTTTTGATTTGGTTAGTGAATTTTTTTAGGGTTGTTGTTTGGAGCAACGATGGATCCTGGGGCCAGTCTAACATCTGAGAAAGACAGTGTGGTAATAGATGAGCTAGAGCACGATAAGCATGGAGGAAGTACTGGTTAAGGCCAAAGCTGTGTGTACGTTATGCATGCACTTCAGCAAAAGTTTGTATAATAGTGACCTTTTTTGTTTGTTCACAGGTACTTGATTATTGGACTGTTGAGGTCAGTATTAGCTATGTCAGCGCAAGAATGGGGAGTCTGCCTGAGGGGGAAAAGGTAATGTGGTTTTATTCATGGAGCTCGGCTAAGCCTTCTGCCTCATGGACACCCTGTTCCTGCATTAATCACAGGCACTGCTTACCTCACCAGTTCAACTCACATTGGAACAGCTTGTGCAAATGGAAAGCCAGAGCTAGCTGGACAACTTCAGGATCCTGAAGTAAGAATGGAAGAGCCTAAGTGTTGCACATAGGCATTCAAGATGTTTTAGCCCTGGAATTCAATCGCTGTGGTAATATTTTGAGCTGAATACCAGGGTCTGGGTTTGTGCTGTAGGTAGTTCGTGAGTAGGAGGAGAAACAAGGCACTGAGTGTAGATCCTTTCTCTTGTAATGATTGACTGGCATGTTCCTGGAAAAAAAATCATTGGTGCATATAGTAGAGAAATCTGGGCACGCATTGAGCAGAGCATTACACAAATAACATCAACTTCCCTTTTAGTGAGTGGGAATGTATTTTGCTAAATTTTTTGAAAATTTGGACAAGAAGGTACTATTTATCTTAAAATCTAACTCTGGGGCAGGACACAGTAGTTGCCTACTCCTGTATGCTCTACTTCTGTACATCTTACTGTTGTGCAGGTTGAGGGCTTACCTCCTCTCCTGACCCTCGTCTGCAGCTTTACTAGCTAGGGTAAACAAAATATTGTCATGTTCAACACTCTGTGTGCTTCTGAAAAAGCTGTAGTTTCAAGGCATAATTTTTAGGTCAAGATCTGTTGTTTTGCCTTTTGTGTCTGCTGATCGTGACTTTAAAGGAAGAAAAGATGCAGCTTGTGTTTTGTCTTTGATTCTGCCTGTTCTAACCTATTTCTGAGTCTTCCTTCCCTGGAGTCAAAAGCTGTTGTAACACTCTGCAGGACCTCTCACTGATTCAAAATTAATTGCTTTGCCTGACACCCAAGTACTATCTGGGCGATTAATCATTATCCTCTTAGATGTGGAGTGCTCACTTGCACGGAAGGGAAGAGCGCTCTGAGCTTATGAGCGCAGCAGTGCAGAGAAGGTTTCTCTATATAGCTCGAGACCAGCAGGCCTGTCTCTTCTGTCATACCAGTTGTATCTTCAGTATGATCTCAGCCACCTTTTAGAATAGTTATGTTTATTCTATTCTGTAATTCACCCTGTAATGGTAAAACTTCCAAGGGACTGTGTGCCTGTTTTCTACTTTTCCTCATCTAGAATCTTAACCCATTTCTGTCTGGCTTAATAGAGCCTGCTGATGGTCATGCAGTTTGTGTTATCTTTCATCCAGGAGTGTGGATTTGTGTGTGTGACTGTTTCAGATGGGTTGCTGAGGCATAAATCTCTATAGTTGTGTGCTGGTTGGATGAGGGCAAGCCTGGCCTGCCTGTTGGCCTGCTGTCTCAAGATTTTATATTAATTTTGCTTTTCTTCATAGAGGCTCTTTCCCAGGATATGTGAAGTGAAACTGTGCATGCTGGCTGTGATGGGAACTTCTTATGGACCGCTTCGTTACAGTCAAACTAGTCAGGTTCTCAATCTGTCTAGCTGTGTTCTTACTTCCAAGTTTCCGCTGTGGGGGAGCTTCATTTGGACTGGGATATAGGAAGACACACTCTTCACACTGGTGCAAAGAAGGGGGATCTGGAAGGGTGAGTGCTAAAGCAGCAATACTTGAAGCTCGGTAACTCATCTAGCACACTTGCCTTTCCTGGCCCATGGTGGTGAGAAGGAATGTCTGATCCAGGCCTCATAGAGAGTCATGTTGGGAAGTAGGAATCCAGACACCTGGAGAAGTCTCTGTGTGTGCATGCAAAGGTAGAATTGAGTATTAAAATAAAATTACATTAGTGGATTTTTAATTAGGGGTTGTCTTGCATGTCCACCTTTAATCGCACTTTTCCTCAGCACAAAAATACAAACAAGACTGTGCAACAGTTGCACAGATTTTCAGGGTTGGTGTGTTGGGAATTGGTTGGACTGTTGTGCTCTGGAGGGCGGGAGGAGGTACGAAGAACTGCTTTGGGTTATGCAGCCATTCTTTCTGCTGCTTTAGGGTTTTTTAATCAGCTGAGAATATATAGTTCTTGGTTCAATTCTTTCTTCTTTGTTAAGTTTTTATCAAGTGGGGATATAGGTTTCTTGGCTTAGATAATGTGGACTTGTATAGTCTGATACCCGCACAGTGTGTGTGACTTTTTGTCCGGGCTGTGGCAGTGAGCAAGGGGCCTGACTTGGCCCTCTCACCAGTTTTAAGCCAGTGTGATTCCACTGACCTTACAACAATATTAATTTCTTTAACTTGTGATCTTGATAAACTACTAAATAGTACAGTATTTACAGGACATATGAATCTGGTCATCAGGTGGTTGTAGGTCCATATAAAGTTAAGTCTGTAAGGGAGATATGAATGTCATGCTGAGCTACAACTGAAAATACAACTCTAGGCAGATTTGTTAGGGAAACTTTTAAGCTGATATTTGAAGACGACACACATCTTATTTTTTCATAAGCGCTTATTTAGTCTTCTATGATACTTTGCTTACAGCAGTGCTCTCTTTCTTGCTTAAAGCAAATGATTCAGCTAGTTGTAGTAAAGCATAATAATGCCAGTGTGCATACTTCTCAGTGCTGATACGTTCTGAATCCAGCTGAATCATCCAGATGTATGGCTTTCTTTGTTTAAATTTCTATTTGTTGTACATTATAAGAACTAAAACACATGTATCCCTAAAGCAGTAATAGGTTGAGAAGTGTTTGGTCTACTATGTCTCCTTTTCATGGCTGCTCTGTGTGTCCATTGGTTTGAATTTCTGTTTGTCATGCATTATCAGTCACAAAAATACGTATGTCCCTGAAGCAATAACAGACAGAGAGCTGTCTGGTCTGATGCACTTCACTTTCACAAGTGCTCAGTGTGTTCTGTACTATGCGAATTCATCTTGTTACAGGCTCTGTGGCCATTGGGTTTCTAAGTCATGGTACATTTTTCCAATGCAAATATGAATTAGGGTTACCCATCCTAGGAGCTGGAACCCATACAGTTTGCTTGTGTGCTGTAGAAGCAATAGGAGCAAGGACGCTTATGCAAGAAAAAATATTTCATGCTGGTACAAAGAGCTAGAGACACATAGCCTTGAACTCATCTTGCCATAAAATGAAGTTATTTAGTTTTATTTCAGTTTTATAGTCTTAAAGCTAAATTACAACAAGCTGAAATACATGCACGTGGTTGTTTTATTTTGCTATGCAGAAGGCTTTCTAACTTTAAATGCTGCAATAAATGTCTATAAACTAAAATACAAGATGTTTCACCTCAACTTAAGGTTGAACTGAATGAGGAAGGACTTTACATTGAAGGTGGCAGAGCACTGGAACAGGCTGCAGGGATGGGCTGTGGAGTCTCCCTCTCTGGAGACATTCAAAACCTGCCTGGATATGTTCCAGTGTAACCTGCTCTAGGTGGCCTTGCCTTGGCAGGGGGGTTGGAATGGGTGATCTCCAGGGTCCCTTCCAATCCTAATGATTCTCTGATTCTGTGTATAACAAAGTGCCTGTTGTACTGTTGAAAGGTCTGACTTGCACATCATGAGACCCTGTATGTCTGATGCACCTGTCTTTTGGTATGTAAACAGAAGACCAACCTGTAATTCTCGGATTTGTCACTTCCTGGCCACTTGACCTTAAAATGATGGTGATACTTTGTGCCTTCATTTTTCCTTCTGTAAGGTAGGGCTCATGTTTGCTTGCATTTTCAAAAGGCATTCTTGGACTTCTTAAAACCAAAGAATAATCTGTAAGTCTGTCAGTCGTAACCTGTTCAGCACTGCAGTTTCTGTGAGTGGATTTTGTAGTCTGATTTTCAATTTATTGAATAATTTCCTCTGGTCAGATTTGTCCTTTTTCCTTCCTCACTGTGTGCTTGGCCTTCAGACAGGCAGTGCTGTTGGTGCTACTAGTCAGAGAGACCTGGGATCAGGGAGGCCTGATGTTCAGATCTTACTGAAATACTTGTAAATGATTTCTGCAGATGTATCTCAGGATAGACTTAACTTCCAGAATGTAATCTGACATGCTTTGTCAGTAGCTATGCTTATTCTTGTTATTAAAACACTGCTCAAAGGGTCTGTATGTCTCAGTAATTAAAAAGTTCTTCAAACTGTACGAGCAATGTAAGCTCAGAGTGAGCAGGTGAATGTGGATGTGAACAGTATTTGAAAGGCAAAGATCATATTTCACCTGAAGGTGATGAGCAATGGACATTTGAAAGCACATGCTGCATTGGAAGCACAGTCTGTGGGAAGTTTTTCTAGCTGTTTATTACTGTGGTATGTCACAAGTGTTAAGGAAGGGGATTCTGCTATTAAGGAATTTCTCTTTGGTGGCAGGAAGAGTAGCAGTGTGCTAGAATAGAGGCTTCTTCCCAACCTCATCTACATATAAACCTGTCATAAAATCATAGAATAGTTAGGGTTGGAAAGGACCTTAAGATCATCTAGTTCCAACCCCCCTGCCATGGGCAGGG
>JAOEHY010002088.1:25218-36208 GCA_025447955.1 Psilopsiagon aurifrons
AGGAGCAGAGGGAAGAAAAAGGGGGAAGTGAGTGAACAAACTGCGTGGCTGATTTATGGCTTAAACCACGACAGCCTAGCATAATAAACTGAGATGGGGGGATTAGCAAGCCTTCAAACAGGCACAGAGTCCCAAGATCATGTCTATACTATTTCAAATCAAAAATGTCTTTCGTAGAGACAGGCTTCTCTACACTTCTAACAGAGACGCCCCCAGAAAGAGTGAGAGTAGGTGAGTTTCATTTACTAATATCTCTTGGGTACCCTCGGTAGTCAACTGAGAGGAACAGATGCTTCCAGCCCATGATTCACTTGACCTATTTCACATTGTTTCCTTTAGGACAAAACTGATTGTACTCAAGAAGTGCCCAATTTCCCCCTGAGCATAGCCGAAACACCAGCTTCAGAGGCAGATATTTTTTCTGGAAATGTCCAACACATGAAGAATGAACCCTACCTTCTGCATCTTTCCAGAGTTTGCTGAGTTCTAATAAGGTCTTTTAGAAAAGGCAACTGACTTGGATCTGAGACATGCTAGGAAGATGAAAAGGAAAACTTTTCAGGATAGTTCTGACCATAGAAATGGAGGAGTTTGTTTTAGTTTAATTTCAGTACCCTATCAATTGTAGAGTCTTTAGGTTTTAGCAGAAACCTAACATGCCTCATCAGTGAAAGAGAAACTGAGTTTGCCAAAAATCCATGTCAGAAACTGGAAGCCAGAAGATGCAGGTTACTGGAAGATGCTGGTGTAGGACCCAATGAACAAAAAAACTACTGATGTTGTTTTATTGCCTCACATCCAAACTTAGGCAAGTATTTCACTACTCTGTATTTTTGCCCAGTTGCAGGCTCCTGCTTCATGACTTCTTTGGATATAGTTTAATCATGCCAAGTGCAAGGTCCTACACCTGGGTTGGAGCAATCCCAGGCACATCTACAGGTTGAGCAGAGAAGAGATTCAGAGAAGCCCTGTGGAGAAAGACTTGGGGTTTTGGTCGATGGAAAAATGAACATGAGCTGGCAGTGTGCTCTTGCAGCCCAGAAAGCCAACCGTATCCTGGGCTGTGTCAAAAGGAGTGTGACCAGCAGGTTGAGGGAGGTGACCCTGCCCCTCTGCTCTGCTCTCGTGAGACCTCACTTGGAGTACTGTGTGCAGTTCTGGTGTTCTCAACATAAAAAGGACATGGAACTGTTGGAACAAGTCCAGAGGAGGGCCAAGAGGATGATCATGGGACTGGAGCACCTCCCAGATGAAAATAGGATGAGAAAGTTGGGGCTGTTCAGCCTGGAGAAGAGAAGGATACGTGGAGACCTCATAGCAGCCTTCCAGTATCTGAAGGGGGGCTACAGGGATGCTGGGGAGAGACTCTTCATTAGGGACTGTAGTGAAAGGTCAAGGAGTAGTGGGTTCAAACTTAAACAGGGGAAGTTTAGATTAGATATGAGGGAGAAATTCTTGACTGTAAGGGTGGTGAGGCACTGGAATGGGTTGCCAGCGAAGTTGTGAAAGCTCCATCCCTGGTGGTGTTCAAGGCCAGGCTGGACATAGCCTTGGGTGATATGGTTTAGTGGGTGGTGTCCCTGCCCATGGCAGGTGGCTGGAGCTAGATGATCCTAAGGTCCTTTCCAAACCTAACTATTCTATGATTCTATGACCACAAAGTACTGAGGTCTATCAGCAGGGCCTCCCAGATGAGGCTTTGCAAATGCAGCTGTATGGTGGCCAGCCCGTGGCAAGGAGAGCCACACTGTGGTTGCATTGAGTCGCTGGACGCAGAGGCCTGGTTCTGCTGGCTGAAAGAGTCATGGCACCACCCAGCTTTCCTGCAGGTCTTTTGTGACCTGTTTTGAGAAATCTGCTGTGATTTTCAGTTATAATGCAGTACAAAACCAGGCCAGTTTTGTATAGTTCCGGGTTTCATTGCTAACCTTCCAGGCAACTCACTGAGTAAGATACAGGCAAATATTTCATGACTTTAATTTCCCATATGGTTGACTCATTATTCTACCTCCTGCAGTCAACTCTTGATTTTTTAATGTATTTTCCTTTCATCTTCTGCTCATAGCTGTCACATTGGTTAGAAGATATTGCTCTTGCTATTAACACTAGAAGTACTGAGGTAGTAGCAATTGCTTTCTTAAGGCAACTGGGAAATTTTGGTAACTGATCAGTGTATCACATGAGCACTGTATTTTTCTATGTCCACAAACACATACATGGATAAGTAAATTACTTTCACCCCTTTTATTTACAAATTCCACTACAAAAATGCCTGAAATCTGCTTGTTTGTGGGTGCTACGTTTGCTCCCATGTGTATACTCTCAGCACAGGTACACCAGAAGTACTTGCCTTGCATGTCACGTCTTCCTCCCCAGGTATGTGGAGCAACAGTCCCAGCTGCTGCATGACGCCAGTTTCCATCCCATGGCCCCAGTCAGAGAGGACTGGTCAGAAGATAAGGATGTCCTTCTTTTTTAGGTCCCATCCTCATTTTGGGGCCATTCATATCACATTAATAACCCTCCACACCAGCAGTTTTGTTAATTTTCTTATCAGATACCTTTGTTTACAGCTTCCATCATTATTTAGACTTGGTGCAGTCACAGCATCTAAGAATCAAAGTTGCCAACAGGGACTCCCACATGCCAGATATTACATTAAGCAGAGAAAAAGATGAATGCCCACTCAACAGTTTGTGGTGACATTAGCCCTGATTCCTGGCATGATGGCATCTCTCAGAGGGAAAAAAAATTACAATAGCCAGCTGTCATTTTTGTTAAGAGATCATGAAACTGCAAAATGTTAGAATTGTGTCCATTTATTCTCTAGGCTTTAATTGGCCTCTTTGAGGAAAATAACGCCATTAGAAACACTAAAGGAAAAGATAATAGATTCTGAGTCTGGTGTCTGTGAAATCAGTCACGTGGATTGATGGCATTAACTAAAAAGACAGAAGGGTCTTGAAACTATTCTCTCTACCTGTCCGTGAGTGACTGATAATATGTCCAGTTCCTTAGAGAAGACTCATAGCTCAGCACTTCTTTGTAATGATAGAAGTCACACTCCAGAAAAGTAACTAATAAATTATGTTGTGAAGTAGAGCAATGATGTTACCATACAGAAGTAAATGTGAAACTTGGCAAAAGAGAACGCGCGTTTTTACACAAATTACCCACAGCCATTATTACAATGATTTTTCCTCTTTGAAAAGCCTGCATTGGTAGCAGTTTCAATTAAGTTCAAAGCTTGAACAAGATTTGATTAAGGTGTCTAGAGAAGGATTTGATCACCAAATATCTCAATCTGGATTTGAAACTCTGTTTGACTTCTGTAAAACTAATGAAAATTGTGTTCTGTGCATTAAACAGTGACAGGATTTGAACAATGTGTATCAGGAACATGCATGTGACTCAAATACAGCAAACAAATTACTTATGTGGAATAGGAATGGTCATTCACTGGAAATAAGTGGGATTTTGTCTCAAAAAAAAAAAAAAAAAAAGAAGTCCCTCAGGAAGACTTGAGGAAAGCCTGAGAAATAACAAGTAATATACACCAGAGTTTTCAAGCACAGTGTTTATTCTAAAAGGGATGAGAAGATTAAGGGATGGTTTACCAACAATGCAATAAAAGCTGAACATAGCAGAACAGGTCATAAACTTCCATGCAACACAATACTAGCCAGCTGCTCTCAAGCATGCAATGTTTTCCTGAAGCAAAGACATTTGCTACTGAAGCAAGTAACATGCATTTTGAAAAATGAGAATGTCTGGTGCTTTACTCCACCTTGAAACTTCCTGAGTCAGAATAAAATTGTGTAGAGTTATACTGCTTTAATCTTAAATATAAATGCATCTGTACTATGAGGCTTTTGAAGTATCGTGCTCCACTCATTCCATGACCCAAGCAATAGATAGGAAGGAGAATATTTTCTTTTTGCTGGGTAATTCCTGAATTCTTTTGTCCTGTTTTCTTTTGCTAACTGCCCTGTGAACTCAAGAACTCTGATGGACGAGTAGTGGTGAATCATTCTTTGATTATGGCTTTGTAATTACAGGGAATGCCATAAGCACATTGTAATGCAGACTTGGAAATTATTCAAAAGGTTTTATCCTTTTTACTTATTCTTTTTATAGCTACACAGAGCCATCTTATAACTGTATTAAGCCACTCTGGGGATTGCATTACCAAGCCATTATAACACTTCAAGAGACAATGAACTGCCTCTCTCTTTCTGTCTTACAAGAAGAAAATATTTTGTGCAGATTACAGGCAGTATTCTTGGGTTTCTCTCTGTGGAAGCCCAACACATTTTGCAGCATGTCTTTTAAAGTGGGAATTCTACAAAGTTAAAAATTCCATTCAATTTCAATATAGATACATTTTTTATTTTCCCTAAATTTGGTCCAGGAAGTAAACGGATGTGGTCTAGTTCTCAGAAAACAGAATTTTAATGAAAAGTCCAAGCACGTGGATGTCATCCATATGAGATCATTTTACATAGCTCCACTGTGTAATATATATTTTAGGGTGTTTTGTCTACAAATGACAGATGAAAAGCTGTACAGACTTTTCTAACTTAGCTGAACTGAGAGAAACCATAGTCTTAAAGAGACTGTGAAATGAGGAAGAAAAAAGTGAGAAGGAAAAGTAATCTAATAAAATCTACATCTAATAACGTATAACGTAGTAAATTTAGCCAGCGTTTGAAATAGCAATGACTTATGTAGGACAAGTGTCCTGTTACCATAAGAAAAACATCATGAGTCGTTTGTACTTTTTTGTTCCTCTTATACTGGAAAATTCCTATAGATTAATGATGATTTGAATTTTGGAAATCTGAAAATTATCTGAAGATTTCTGCATACCTTCAGAAGTATTTATCTTTCTGTAGATTTTTTTTTAGCCTGCTTCCAACCTCCCGGTACCAGCTATTCTTAATATTGGCAAAATTAAAAATACCACAGGTGCAAAGAACTATCGGAGATCAACAGAGAAATTAAATGTTAGGCAACAGCCAAATGAAGCTACTGATTAGTTAAACATCAGTGAACCCACAGCTCCTGCTGGGTATGTGACACAGCTCCCTACTGCTAGCCATCACAAGAAAGGACTTCAGGGAACAATGTATGGCTCTGTTTCTGTGGCAAGGCTGTATAATCTTTTATTTAGTAGATGTAAGCAGAGAAGTAGGACAAACACATGCATGCTAAAGAAAGAATTCTTTTTACAAGTAATTCACTAAGGCAGCATACATGTTTGGACTGGTTCATATGTCTCTAGGTATGGGTGATAGGAGAACATTATGAACTTTCAATTACAACACCAACTTCCAAGATTCTAAATGAAGAATGATATTTATTATATGCAAACTGAATTAAGGTTCTGGATAAGACCATGCTCACCTGTGATTGTTTCTTTCACTAGGCAGTAGCTGGGTAACAGCAGGCCAACAATAAACATGAAAAAATCCCAGGTTTATATAACAAGTCACTTTGATTTGTTTTGTGTTTTATCTGTAACAGATTTGTTATGAGATTAATCAGCTGCTGTCTTTGCTAACATGCTGTGGCATTGCATATCCATCTTATGACCTGAAAGCCGCTTCAATGCATCTATGAAAGTAGTGCATCTGTCCTGCTCTGTCCTGTGGCACTGAAAATTGCATTTTTTTTGCGTCAGAAGTGTGAGGTTCACACTTATCATAGATGGCAATGACTGTGGTTTCCTGGCAGTGCCCTTCACGATGCTGTTCCCAGAGAAGGTACAGTGTCCAGAGGAGTGGCAGCAGCAGCACTGTGCCTTCATGCTGCCAGGACTCTGCAGGCACACCATGCTGACAGACAGCGAGGAGGGGAGCACCCTGCCCTGAGTGCACAAGCAACAAGCCCTGGAGTGAGTGCCCAGAGGGCTTGCTAAGGATTACAAGGCATACATGTAAGTACATACTGTCAAGTCATTGCCATACAAAAAAAAATTGTAAGGAGATCAGGAATATCTTGCTAATTCTGTTATTTTCTTGTACCTCACCAGCCATATGTTAAGCCATGCATTAGCTGCTGTCATGGACTTGTCAAGACCTAGAGCTTTGACAAGTCAGATAAGAGCTGTTTCAAGCAAAAAGTGACATTTTTTGGTACATAAATGTAATTCTACATGATAAAAAGAAATTCCTGTATATAGGGACAATGTAGTCCAGAACAATACCATCACTGTAATCTGGTTAATAAGGTGTTTATTACTCAGTTCTTGTCAGGTGCTATGCCAAACATTTTCTTTTCTTTGCAATGGTCTGATTCAGAAGTGGAACCTCAGAATGGAAGCAAGCTTTGGTCTAGTTGTGGTTATGCACAAGAGCGCAGCCATACTGATCAGATTTTACTGTCAATTTTTAACAAGCTACCATTTGCTGTCTGAGCTGGGGCAACTCTGAATGTGGATGCTTCTTGCCCCAGGGTGAGCTGAAGTAATTTATATTTTATCAGCCTCAGTGAAAAAAATGACAAGCTCCTATAAATTCCTGCACATTGCCACATTCAAAGAGCATGCATGTGGACATGACCGGGACGTAGCTGATATGTAGGAATATGCCTGAATCTGAGGCGTTCCTCTTACAAACCAAGTTGCTATTAAACATCATTTTGCATAAGAAAGTCCTTTACCAGATTAGTCTGGTCCTCTTCCTGGCAGTGGCAAAATCTTCATCAGCTTTATAAGAATAGCATCAGATGCCTAACTGTTATTCAACTTGACTTTAACCTAAGCACTTTCATTGAAGTCAGTTAAAGCTGAATATCTTTTTTCTCAAGACCTCAAAGGCAGAGCTTGCTTTTTGGTAGTGGGAGGGCCAGTAATCCTTGATAATTCAGTTATCGTGGAGGGTACCAATAATGAAAATCTTACCATGGGCTGATATGTTATTGTTTTATTCACAACATCTGGAATTAGTAACATGGGGCAAAAATGTGTTTCATTTTAAATTGATACTTTAGTTAAGCTCTGGGGGAAAGGTCAAATGATCATACAACACAAATATGACCATTGTGACCAAATATGACTGTGTGCTCTCTTGTGAGTAAATAGTGGAAACAAACATTTTTTCCGACCAAATGCACTTGGAAGTGGCTGCCCTTGGGAATAAAGTTATACTTTTAACAGCTCTGCTGGTGTATGTAACTTTCTGAAATGCAGCCACTGATAAAAATGGAGAACACCAAACATCTGCATTTCATTATGATTAACACACACACACACACAAAAGAGGAATTTTATTCAATGTCTCAAATCATCCTATCACTGTGAATAAAAGAGGCTAGAAAGATCACTAAATTTCTGCATAATGTTCTTTAAACACGAAATTGAAACAAGGAATGAAAGAAAGCTGGCATGCTACATAAGCACAGCGATGCATACAAAGAATTCTCTAGCCACATAGCTAAAAATAAATTAATATTTATATAATATAGTCATCCAAATATACTAAAATAACAATTTAACTGTAAATCTTTAGTCTGAAGAGTTCCTTCCTTTCCCTTATCTCACTGATTACAAGGTTGTTTGGAATACTGAGTTTCCTTCAGGAGTCGCTGCCCCCTGTGCAGCTCCCACACAAGGCTCAACATTAATTTGAAACATTTAAATGACTCATTCTGATTAGTAAAATGAAGATAGTAAATCAGAATAACTTATGTCTCTCTAAGATGGCATGCTTGTGTACAGCAATAGAAAAGTCCACAGAAAGAGCTTTTCCATTAATTCATTCTCCCGTAATTTCCACTAACTCACAACTTTTTAATGTTTTTTACATAGTCAGGAAAGTAAGAAAGAGGTGAGACAGAGTGGGAAGAAGCATGAATGTGATACAGACCAAGAAAGCAAGTATTTTGGAAAACATGTATCTCTCTTCATTGGGCAGTGCTGTCTTCAGTGTCTCCCTCTCAACTTCTGGAATTTTTCAACTGAAAGAAAGGAATTACAGTTTTTTGATCATTACAGACACACTTTTATTGGTAGGCTCTTTCAAGCGGCCTTGCCTTTTCCATTTCATCTTCTCCAGCTTCAGTAGTTTCATGCATCACACTGGATATCCTACCAGCCAAGGAATTAATATGGCTTTATCCCAGATGGAATTCCTATCACCGAGAAGAGTGACTGCTGGGCAGGTCAAAGCTGTCCCTCTCCAACGAGGCAGTCAGCTGCTACAGCCTTCTCTTGGAGGCTGACAAGTTCTCATTTTCTAAAAAAGGAATGTGTGTTTCCTGACTGCAGTATCATCTCTGCATTAGCTTCAAATACATTAGCATTTTCTCGTTAGAAAACATTCACAATTTTCCTTCAACAGAATTGTGCAAAAAGTGGGACCCTTCAAACTCCACAGAGAAAATACAAATTCCTGAAGAATCTGGATTGGTTCTTAAGTTTCCACTGATTCTTTTTTCCAAAAAGACATCTGCTTCTATTTTCACTTTTCTTCAGATGCTAAAGATAAAATTAGAATAGAGAGATTTTGGCATTAATACCATGAGTATAGATGTGATGAAAACTCTGCAGCCCTTTTAATGGTCATACTTCAGAGAGATGCTGGGAGTGACTTGCAGAGATCAGTTTCCCACTGTGAGCATAATTTTGAGGTTTTGAACTTGCAATATATCAGAAGACAGTGTCAGCCACTGAAATATGCTGCTAAGTTTCTTAGCAGAGTTTCTAAAATTGTCACAGTAATTATTTTCAAGTTATTTTCCAAATGTATCACTTAGGAAATCTGTTTCTGTGAATCCTTTTACGGGACGGTCTTGCATAAATTCCAGGTACAAGCAGTAGAAACTATTAAATGCCTAAAAGTGTGTTGAGGTAAGCACTTTACTAATTTTCCCCTGTCTACAAACATCAGCAAAGCAGATCACAAATTACTGCACCATATCATCCACCCTTCCAGGACAACTGTTTCTCATACCTAATATATTACTTCAAAAAGTTACATAAGATCACACTTTTTGAAGCCAGGTGCCTCAGTTTTCCATTTTAATTGAATATACCAGCTGCTATAGATAGAAGGTATTTTTCTCAGCCATTAACTATTCTCTGAGAATCTGATCTTAAATAGAACAGGCAAAAAAACAAACTCAGCAATTAGACTCTAAAAATGCAGATAGTAACTCATGGACCTTTATTGCTTGGTCTGGGGATCTGCAAAGTATGAGGTTTCAGTCAGAGTCAGCTGGAACTTGGCTTTTCAGCGTGGATGTACAGTTCAGACTCCAACAGCAACAATCCAATGCAAGGCCATGCGAAGTATCTCCACTGAACTGCCATTGAAAATTCCTGGATTCCAGAAACCACAATTGCATTTCACTTACACCTTTTTCAAAGTTTCAAAGCTTCTAAAGCCTAAAGAGCAACAGCCTGAAAATTCATAGAGCAGGTCCACAAAGCTGCTGAAATGCCACTGGACCTGGGATAAGTAGGTTCTGGTACAATTCAGCTAAAGACAAAAGAGCCTGTCAGTACTTAAGAGCAAGCACGATTACACAAAGATGTTTGAAACAGGGCAAGTAATAAGTGAAGTTCAGATGTTTCGATAAATGGAAAGACTGCTTTCTTTCAGACTTTCATCAGAATTTGAACACATCCCCATAAAATGCATTTGCCAGTAAATATACTGTAATTGGTAATAAAAGCAATCTGGTGAAAAATCCCTCAATTTTCACTTTTTTCAAGCTCCTTTTTTTTGCTTCATCTTGCAATGAAATCTCTTTAATAGGAAAGATTACAAAACAACAAGTGGCAAACCAGCATATAGTAATTGCCCTCAAAAAACTGTCACAGTTCTGTGAAGAAACTAATTCACATTTTAACCACTCACTTATCTCCCCTGAATGAATGGAGGGAACCGTGGGGAAGAAGTCTGCCAAAGTACTTGTTATATAGAAGATATATTTTTTAAAAAGTTCTTACTCAATTTTTCTCCTGTATTCCCACACAATGCATGAACCAGTGACCTTGCTCTCCTGTGGGACACGGGGTTGAAGGAAGGAGTGTTGAAGCTTGTCAGCCAGGAGACATGAAAGCTTATGAACATATCCCTGATTGAGATCAAAACCTGCAATCACTGCATCTCTTGAACAAAAGGCAAGATTCACAGGCTGTGTTACAGTTCGTGGTATAGCACACACTAAATATAGTCAAGCTATGTAAAGTGGAGCCGTGAGGCTCTTTGGCACTTCTTCAAGAGCTGTGTAGAGGAAAGGCCAGTTACTTTCAGTTCAGAGCAATATGAGTCATTTATCACTGGAAGACCCACTGAACACAATCCTTCTGAAACCTAAGAGGAGTGGGAATGTTACTGAAAGTATCAAAGGATCTGCCCTCTGTGAGAGGTTCCTAAAATAGACCAAGATACCTTCTCTTCCAGCTTTCAAGGTTGAATCTTGTCTGAAGTGGTGAGTGTATAAACACACTTGGGTGGTGACTGTGACAAATCAACATAGGTTTGGTGTTGGTTTGCCAGAGGAACAGCACATGTGAAGGTAGAGCCTGAGGTGAATAAATGATTTCACTTACATCAATGCCTCAGTAGGAAAGGGGATTTTTTTTCAATCTGAATACATCACCAAGGAGTCCACCTTCCCCTCTGCTCTTTCACACGTCTGTCCAGAATCTTCTTGCTCCTGAGCACTACAAATCCATATACTGTAACTGGACACTCACTCCTCTCCTGAGCAAAACTGTGGAGTAGCATCAACCTTTCTTCTGAATGAAGCTTGGTGTGTGGCTCTTCCATAATTTCATGAGGCTGGGCAGACTAATCAGGATGCTGCTTCTCCAGCAAAAAAGTGCCTAGGACAGGAATATTATCTGAATATATTTTTTTAAAAAAAGGAAATAAAAGAGAAAGGAAAAAATAAGGAAAAGGAAAAGAAAAGAAAAAGAAAAAGAAAAAGAAAAAGAAAAAGAAAAAGAAAAAGAAAAAGAAAAAGAAAAAGAAAAAGA
>JAOEHY010002094.1:0-40746 GCA_025447955.1 Psilopsiagon aurifrons
TTTTCCCTTGTATTTTCTCTTGTCATTATTATTACTAGTGGTAGCAGTAGTGGTTTGTGTTATACCTTAGTTATTAAGCTGTTCTTATCTCAACCTGTGGGAGTTGCATTCTTTCGATTCTCCATGTAGGAAACTGCGTGGCTGATTTACGGCTTAAACCACGACACATGGGCTCTGCCAGTTTTGAAGTTTTCTGTTAATGTGTGATTAAGAATTAATCTCATTAGGTATGCTTTTGCTTTGGAGTTTTAGGAAAAAAGAAAACAAAAAGGAAATAATATAGATAGTGCAACCTCACAGATATATATTTTTAGTTGTCACACTTCAGTTCCTGAAAGTATTTTGCAACAATTTTAATGGGCTACAATATTTGCAGAGATATATGCAAAACTGAGACTTGCTCCTCATGCTCTAATATTCCTTCTCTTTCTAAGGAAGCAATAAACACGCAGCAGACTACTCTTATTATACACAAGTGCAGTCAGGACAACAATGGCTTTTTGCCATATTCCTCTTCCAATTAATTCAAAATTTTGAGACTGATTGAAAATTTTGCTGAGGTCCAAGCCTCCAGACCAAGATCTCAAGAGACTAACAGGTTTTACTTACAATGCTGACATTTGCTTCTGCCAAATCTTTATTAGTATGAAGGTTAGTCTTAACAACATGAAGATATAAGAAGCTGTGTTGGATTATACCACCTGGAAATTCATTAATTCAAGAGGAATCCTCAGCTAATTTTTTGGGGCAACTTTCCTCCTGATGCATAAACATTTCAGAATGACTAGAAAAGAGGATTTTGTGGGAGAATTGTCACAAAACCTGCATCTAAAGTGAGAAACAAGCACACAAATGTATGACATGTAGAGAGGTTTATTTTTTCTTTATAGATGGTAGGAAAATGTAAGTGAAGTTCAGTCCTAAATAAAGGAAATTCAGTCTCCAATTTGACTATAAAATTGAATGCTAAAATAATTACAGGATTATTATACAAATGGGCAATTTATAAGCTTCTCTTTCATTTCATATTTTGATAAACAAAGGACCCAGCCAACTCCAGTTAAAAAAAAAGGAGAGAAAACAAATGCATCAAGTGAACTTGGTTGAGATCCTTAATGACTTCTTTCCCTGCAGCACGCATGGCAAAATTTCATAGCAGAAGTGTGATTGCTAAATGAGGGATTCCTAAGTTTAAACCTGTGCATTAGGAAGAAATGGGAACAGCTATTAAGCTGGGAAGAGTCTTTCAGAGAAGGAAAACTTGCACCATTCCACACGCAGAAAATAACAGGCATTAGGCAGTATGTAATTGCATGGGGTAATAGGACAGTAAAAAATCAAAACCCTCTCATAAAAGCTAACAGTAATTAAAATCATAGAGTGTTGGGGAGCACTACTGGGACAATAGCTTCAGTATTTCCAGAAAGAGTCTGGGTTCAGCCAGGCTTCCTGGACAGAGTGCAGAGATGGTTTGTTGCATCTGGCTTTTCTAAACCCAAGGAGCTCTTGCAGCTGGTTTCCAGTAAACTATGCCCCAAGAGGATTTGTTTGCTATACAGAAATGCAGCCACCATTCATAAAATCATTTTGGGCCAGGGCTAGTTAGCTTCTTCAGAGCCCAGCGAGTTGAAACTTGCACAGGTGAGTTCTCCAGGTGGCTCTCTGTAAGGATCATCTCATCTCTAACATGGCACATTAGCCCTGACTCATCTCCAGCCATTACAGACTCCAGCTGCTGAAAAGCCTCCTGTCCATGCTTGTTTAGGCAAGAGATTAGATTAGACATGACATGATCTGGACCAGAGTTGGATATGTAGTACATAGGCTCACTTAACACTGTGCTTCACTTAATTAGGCTTCCTGCAGCCACTACCTGAAGGCAGATATCTTACTGTTAGAAATTATATGGTCTATACATATTGAAATCACTGTAGCTCTAAGGGTTGTGAAGTTTTTCTGCCTCCCTGGCGTGATTAATTCACAGCCTGGATGACTGAGAGTTTTCTTGGACTTTCTCATATTTCCCAATGCCTTTCAGTTTCTTCCCACATGAAATCTCCATGGCTAGGGAATAGAGACAGGTGGTCATTAGGAAAACTGTTGGCCACAAGGCACAGCATCCTAGTTCTAACCCAGCAGATGCACACATCCCATCACACTCTCAACTTATCCACTTTCCAAACAATTAAATAGGTAAACTGAAAAGAGAGCAAGAGCAAGCCCCTCCTAGCAGTAACAAAATACCTGAAGTGCATTACTCTGAACAGTATCTTCTTCTAAAGCTGCATGTATAGATGTGCACACACTGTCAACAAATGATGAATAGCATATAATACAATGAACAATTTGAAAAATCGGTATTTCTACAAGTTTTAAAATATCATGGGGAGACTAATTCAGACATTTTTTCTAGTATATATCTAGACAAAGTTCCTTTAATTATTTGAATGCATATCTTATGAAACGTGCATCATTCAAATGTAGAATTAGACGAATACACTTAACAGAGATATCCTTCATATTTGTTTAAAGGTCTTTACCCCTTTCTCTGAGATGATGTTGCGCAGACTTTAAGAGGCTTAAAGATTCATATTCACTTTGTGGAAATGTTGCTATATCATTTTTTTTGCAAATTCTAGTCTCTCACATTCACAATTTGGAATATCAGATTACAGAGAAGAATTAAAATGCTCTTGAGCCTTCTGAAGTACTTTTATCTCTTGATGGTACTGATTTTTGTATATGCATGTATATGTCACATATATATGGATTTGATTATTTAGTAAGTTCAGTATGCAGCAAGAACCATGAATTTAAAGAATTTCTTACTAGACCTGTGTTACATTTTGCTGCTGGTCATGCCTTATCTTTGAGTGCACAGAATGCTGTTATTTGAATTGAAGCCCCATTGAGTGAAACAATTGGATTCATCCAAGAAGAGAAGAAAAATGATCCTCTTAGTGGCATTCCTTAGCACAGGAGATGTGTGCTTACCTTGTGATGTTTATTGGCAGTTTGTACAAATGATAGTGCATAGAGGCTTAGGTTAACCTGTTTAGTTTTACATGACCTGAGATATTAAAAATATCCTTATTCTGAAGGGCTGTCAGGCAGTAACTCAGCATCACATCAATTCTGTAGGCAGCATCATTGAAACGGTGCACACTGTTATTGAATTTTTATTATTCAGTGAATATTGCTCATGATTTATAATAATTTTGAAAAATTAGCCTTTGTAATGGGATTCTCTTATCTCTGAAATGCATATCTGACATGCAGTAGTGTACCACAGGTTGGGCTTTTTTTTTCTCGTATGTATGCCAGTTGCATAACAATAAACTGAGATTTTGACATGCTGCCAGTCCTTGCTCCTTAAAGGAAAGAGAACTGTTTCTATCAATTATGATTGGAAAACTAGTAAATAAGCAAACAAACAAAAAAATCAATCTTTTCTGACCAAAGCAATACACTGCTATGAGAGAAGCTCAGCCACTTCAGCCAAAGACAGCGCAGCTGCAGGTTTTGCATTGTTATTTTTCAATTTGTTCAGAACTCACGTTCTTACATTGCAGTGCACTCATGCCAAGGACCTTGTGATAGTATTTCAATATTTACATGCACATCTCCGAACACTTTATCTCAAGCATTTGTATTTTCAAAGCTTTCCAAACCTTCCTGGGTCATTTTTATTTTTTTAAAGGAAGGGTAGCCATATTAGTCCTTGTCTCTGTTTTCATTTTGCATCTATTAGATCTTCAGACTGGAGTTATGGGTGTTCCATGCTACTATTTTTTAGAGTGAGTTTTGTCTGATACATTCATCCATACACTAAATTAGCTAACCAGAGACAACTATGCTTCTGTGATTTCTTGTAGGTTACTACAATACTTTCACATGAGAAGTTTAGGGGGATTTTCATGTCTGTTCTGAGATTGCACTATTAAAGCAAGTCTCTTGTGAAGTGTTTTGCTTTTCCACCTACTGTTAAGAGTATAAGAACAACCAATTCTTTCTGATTCCATCACTATGCTACTTTTCTCTATATGTAAACTAAATTAATGCAACATGACGGATGAAGAGTTCCTTCCTGAGATCACCAGAACCTTAACCTCAGCCAGGCAGCAACTCCCTGCCTACCAAATCTTATTCGCACCATGAGAATTTTGAACTGAATCCTGGGTTAATCTGTAAATACTGTAAATGTTGAAGTGGAATTTAGGGCATTGGTTTTAATTTTTAAAGTACCCTATAAATTTTGATATCTGTTTGCCTGACAAACTTCATATTTCCTTGCACAGAACTCAGGAGAGATCTAAGACCTAAAACTCTGCTAATTTACATGAGATGGAAGTATTAGTAGCGTAATTTTTTTCTCAAAAGGCTTTTTTTTTTTTTTTTTAACTACTGTCTTCGACCCAAATGTTGTCATGACTTCAAATGAGGTCTGGACTTCACACTTCAGATCTGAAACATGCCTTTTTTTGTAATTTTACTAGATTCGTCAGCCTTTTGAGAACACTCCTGACTATGCAATTCTTCCTAAGCAATGAAGTGGAATGCAGATGGAATGATACAGGGCTAGTCAGAACATCTGTGATTATCACTCAGAAAGCAATTGCCTTAGCAATGAAGTGTCTATTTGATTACTAGGCTGATAGTGCTTTATATCCATTGTATGCATTATGTAGTCAAACAAATGAAGAGAGGAAAAAAATGAACTAAGTATATATGAAGAGAGATGTAGGAATTAGAATGCTTTATGCATTGCTCTGTTAAGAGTGAGGCAAATGAACCTGTCTGCATGAATCCTCACTGAATCCCTATATAATAAAAATATGTGGTTTTACATGGGAAGAGACCAGACTTATAGACAGCAAACTATGTCAAATCCTTGGCAACAGGCAACGAATATACAGAAGACATCAACGTATTTACTTCATGATTTCCCAAAACTTTTGAATGTAAGAGGTAAAGATGAAACTTTTTAGTGCTGTTAGTTGCTAAACATTTAAACTTACATTGTTTGCCTTTTAGTACAACAGTTCTAGTTTGCCTTTTAATACAACAGTTTCCATTCTTTCACTGGACAACTGGAATTGTCTGTGCTGCTTAAAAATGAAACTTTGATAAACCTATTCAGGAAGGAAAACACAGCCCTTATGCTCAGACACAGACTTTCACTACGTGACACATCACTATATTTTGCAGTCAATAATAAAATACCTTTCTTGAAATTGGTATGTCTTTTCTAAATTAATTTGTTGACCAGGAAAAAATGACTTTTTTTCTTTTGCATATTAAAAAAATAAATAAATGCATAAAGCCAAAACATAAGGGTGAACATTTTCTGACTTTTTTTTAACTACATTGTTCTTTGCAAGCCAGCTTAAAAATCACCTCAGTGAGAATTTAGGGGACATGGAAAGATAAAATAAAACCTTGTATATATACATATACAAGGTTTATTGAACCATACCTTGCACCTTTCATCAACATTAAATAACAAGGCTGTGCAAAATGTCAGTCCTGGAAGTGGCTGAATTCTGCAAGTAAATGAAGTAATCAGTACATGAAAAATAGAAAAACTTTATAATCACATTAATTAAAAGAAGCAGGTAGTAATGATTCATACAAGGATACGTGGTAGAGTATATAGAATAAACATTTGAAACTGTTATGAAAGGCAAAGAAGATCCCTCAGAAATCAAAATAAAATCCAATCAGCAGCAAACACTATATAGAAACTGATCTGCAAAATATACAGGCATCTGTCATTTGATCAATGTCAAGTCTCCCATCAGCTTCAACCAGAGTGTCATCAATCCCAGGGAAAACTCAGATAATCACAGAAACCATACCTCACCTTAGAATGCATACAGTTTTCAACCTTGATTTATGCTACATCTTAGTGAGTAAAGACGACACAGTTCATTCTTTCTGCAAAGCTGAGTCTTTCATTAATGGACTTATATATTAGTAAACTGCATCAGGAAAACTTCAATTTTGATAATGCCATCAATCCTTTTCTTCTTGAAATTTAGCCTGCCATCAGCTTCTCATAACTGCACAGAATGTCTTTATTTTTCTTTGTAGTCAAATCAGTTAAAGTATTCTGAAGGGTATATTGCTTTCTATTTGATCAGCTTAATTTAAAGCTACAAGATACCCTCAGAGAGCTCATCAAAGTATGCAGACATTTCAGCACATTAAAATTTTTTTTCAGTGACAGCAGCTCTAAAAAGGTAGTGAACATTATATACTTAAAAAGAAATGTTTTCCCTTATGCAATGCTTACTGAAAGAATCATTAGTCACAACAAAAGTTCAATCAGTTGGTTAAATATATGTCTTATTTTATAATTTATATGTCTTTAAACAGTGTAGGATCCCTTGGGTCAAGTTTGCAAGACACAAACCGACCCAAAACAAAGTAATATTCAATATATAATGATCATGTGACTTAACTGGAAAATTGCTTGTCCCTTATTACCAATTTTTACATAATGACCCAGTATCTCTTTGGTCTCTCCTAATACACTCTAGTACACAAAGAGATGGCACACTGCAAATGTTTCTTAAGTGCCAAGTAGAACTTACTTAGACTTAGTAGACACAGTTTATTGAAAATATGCCAAGGTAATTTAGAGCACTCTTCAGACTAGGTTACAGTTCTACACTGATTTTTTTTTATTAATTTATAAACTCATGTTGTCATTTACAAGCTGAATCATAGCATATCTGCTCTATGTAAACTTCAGGAAAAACAATACTGTAGTATCCACATGTACCAAGCTCAGGATACTCTGTCTAAACACAGATTTTTATTGTAAAAGAAATTGAGAGTATTCATTTTACAGACCACTGATGCAAAAAAGATTCAGCTTATATTCATAATATAAAAAATACTGCATGCCGTCTTGAATCTAAATATTATTTACATATATGTTAATCTTATCATGATGACTACAATATCTGAATATGAATCAAAGCATGGATTAAAATGGAAAAGAGTGAGGTGCATTAGTATGTGAAAAGCCTGTAATATTATTTAAAAAGAGTTGGCTATTAAACTGAACTTATTAGATAACCTTTTAAAACTAATTTTCTAATTTCATTTTTTCTTTCCTATAATTTGCTTCATTTAATATTCATTAGCCTTATTGTTACCATCTTTCATCCAGTCTACCATTCGAGGTTCACTGACCATGAGGTTCCTTCCTATTATTTGATCTATTCATAGAACAAAATTTTTCTACCTAAATTTCTGACATGTCACCAGTTTTCAAATGTTATTTTTAAATTTAATGGAATATGATCATAATGAAGTCATGCATTGTGCTATTTAGATAGAAATCCTCAGCTCAAAGTTCTTGATTCCTACATTGTGTGGTCCAGATAACAAGTGGTTGCTTTGCAATGTATCAGATCAATACATCAATCATACAATACCTATATTCTTCTAAAATCTCACCACCTCTGAATTTAGAAATGGAAGCATTTTCTTAACATACCTTCCTAACTTCTCTACCAATATTGATTTGTTCCCTATATTGTGCTTCTTCAATATCACAATTTTTAATACTTTCTTTAGAGATTTACCCGTTAAACCATTTTCATATGCTTTTATTTATCTGCCTAAATTAATCCAGTTCTATGTAAAGACACCAATGTGGACCACATTAAATAGCAAGTTCTCTGTTTATGTTTTATACCTCTGGGATACATTGCTGATCATTGAAAGCTCATAGATGGGTCAGTACTCCAAGAGGTGTCCCAAACAGACTATGGTTACTTATCACAGCACTGAAACTATTACCAAATAAATTAGCAAAAGGAACAATTTTAATGTGCCTGAGATCTTTGACCTCATTTATGAAACATAATATCTAATAAAAAACATCACAGATAACTGTGTATTAGCTGTGGAAAACTTATTAAGCATAGCTTCATTTTCTGCTTGACTGCATGATGTTATTTCCTAGGAAGCTGTGGCAAGTTACCTGCACTGTGCTTTAATTTCTTCAAAAAAGAGTTCTTTTTTGTTTTTTTTTTAAGCAAAATTGCTCCCTCCTAGTCAGATATTTGCACTGCAATGGTATTTGAGATGTGATTTCTAAAGGACAGAATGGCATTTGTAATATATTTACTGCTTTAAGATATATTAAAAAGCTGTACTAATAGTATATTCTGAAATAATGTTATTTTCCTTAAAAAAAAAATAAAAAATCTTAATTCCAAAATCTTCATTCAAAAACTCCAAAACTTTTATGGGAGTAGATTGTTTCCTATTTCAGGGAATAAAACTATACCCAAAACCACTTCAAAACTGAAATAAAGCATTCTGGTTTTCAGGCCTGTTTGATTTAACAGCTGTTTTTTTGCTTTGATTAAAATTTTACATTGATAACTGGAACTCTTTTTCTCCAATAGCAATCTTTTGTTCCATTCCGCATAGAACAAATGTATTGATGTTCAAACACATTCATGTATTCAGGTATGAAGACCTACGCCTGTATTTGATAGGTAACTTCACCAACCATCCCTTCTTACATGCTTCGTGAGATCATTCCAAATACTCTCCTATGCACATGGAAAGTAAGTGTTAGTACCATTATTAGGTGGGATGATAACCTTTCATCTTGTCATGAACAAGCCATTGTATAACACATTACATACAGGAAAGGTTCACTATAAGTATATTTATGTTAACCCAGAAGTTTACTGTGCATTTAAAACAATACAGGGTAATGATGATAAGTTTGCATGCTTATAGTCAGCATAAATTTACTACCAAGAATGAAGCATACTGGGAATTTAAGAGTATCTTTCATTTTGCCTGAGAGAAAGACAAGAGATGAAGAATCCATACACACACCCTGTACAAAGGAATGGGATGTGACTGCTACAGAGCTTCTGAAGGCAGATTTCTTTTTCTATAACAAGTCTTTGTAGGAGATCCAAGGTCATGTGTCCCAGGTAATAAAGACAACTGCTTAACCGCTGCTTTGTTCTCTAACACACCCTTTGGGACATTCAAGACTGTGGTGACTGAAATAAGGCATATTAAGAACTGAAAGCACAAGGTTTGTCTTGAAATAAGTAAGAGGTAGAGATGACGAAATCCCTCTGAGTTTCTGTTGGCAGACACCAGTAAGCACAATGGAACTGGTTTAAGCTGTATTTTTTTAGCCTGGATTGAACACTTCTCATACTTATTTATGAATAAAGAGAGAAATTAATCTAAAACGATAATGTAATATACATCACCTCTGTAAGTATGTATTCTGGGACATCAACAGGTTTTATATATATGAAAGTATAAACCTATATATAGGTAAAACTTAAAATCACAATAATAATTTATTAAAGACTATAGCCACAAAAAATAAGAAAAGAGTAACTGTATTTGGACACTGGGGTTATGTCTTCACTATTCTCTAAAAGCAGTCGAAGCAGCAGCCTACGGTTCTCAAAGCATCGAGCATATTTGTGACAAACCAGTAAACTGCAATGGGAGAAGGCTCAGCGGAGAAGGGCCAGGGAATAGCCATGGAAACTGAGAATCTGCAGAGTGTGGCTGGCCACCACTCCTGCAAAGGAAGCTGATTTGATCTCAACACAAAGAGGACCAAAGGGTGGCTTTTGTTTTAGATAAGCAGCTGCCAAGAGTTGAGTGGATGAACTGGTGGTGCATGTTTCCAGGTTCCTTAACAGCATGAATGTCTCCTTGATTTAGCCAGCACTGTGTGTTATATGCATGGATAAGAATATAAAAACTAACAACATAAAATTCCAGAGTGGTCAATGGGCTTGAGCTGTTTCAACCCACATCTTCTTTCCCAGTGACTGGAGACATCTAGGACGGTGACTCTGTGTGTATTATTGAGACCAGTATCAGGGATCTCTTTGGTGTTGTGATTGAACTGCTTACTGTAATTGCTGTATTTGGCTAAGTGTACCTAATATTTGTATAGCATTTACAGTATATTTTGTATTACTCTGCTAAACCAAAGTCCTTCAAAGAAGTAAGTGCAATACTAAGCACTACAGCCTCAACATGTGGATTATCCACAAAAAATCTGGTCAAGAGAGTGCACACAACATTGCTTGCAGAAATTGCAACGGATAACAAGCAGACAACCAGTCTGGGAGAATAGAAGCATCTTAACTACTTAATACTAAAAGTTGTTCTTTCACACCGAGCCTGTCATAAGCTCAAGAAAGTGACCTTCAGCAATATCTTAACCTTATATTACAGGTTTAACAAACACAGTGACAGTTAGTTTGGTCCTAAAACCTTTCCTGAGTCCTTCCACTAAAGCACACTGTCATGAGATGTAATCTGTTAGATCCCCTCTTCTGCTTCCATTTTTATACATTTCCAAAGTTTCTTACTTGTAGGAGTTCTTGTAAGCCAGGTCAGGTGGAAGGATATGCTCTCTAATTCTTGATGAATCCTGTGATAATTCTGATCTCCTCTTCCACATCTAAAACATCTTACTACAGTTTCCCACTTTATTATTGGCTTTAGTCTTCTGTCAAATAAAGATATGAAATATTTCAAAGTATTTGAAAGGTTTTCCTTTTAAAGAATTAAAAAGGCATTCTAATGCTACATAACCATAAACCAGAAACTATTTTACACAAGTTAGCACCTGTAACAATTGCATTGATTGCACTGAATATTATTTTTTAAAAATAACTGGCATGTGAACTCCTTGATCAGTACTTATGAAAAGCACTTCAGTTAAGAGAAAAATTAGGTAAATTCAAATATAAAAGGGTAAACCATACTGCCATGTCTATGTTAAAATGAACTATTAATTCAGAATGAAGATGAAAACTTGAGGACAGACATGCAAAAATACCAGCCAGAAAGAAAGAATAAATGTCTATTTTTATTGTTAGGATAATAGAAAACCTCAGCTAAAAATCTAAATTTGCCCCAAATCAGGTGAAGAGAAGGCTTGAAGTCTACCATGTTTCCAGGAAGCAACCTATTTACTGAATCAGTGGCTGCTCTGAAATACAGTACTATCAATCCATTCACCTGTATGTTGCACTACCCTCAAAATGCTGGAATAGCATTCCTTCAGACAAACTATGGGACCACTCATTCATGAGAGTTGTGGATCTTATATCAAGACAGTTGCAGTTCTATATGCAAAGCCTTACAGATGATTCCTCCATCTGTCATTTAATCAGACTACCAGGAATGTCAACAAAATTGTTCCCAAGGTAGAAAACATACTTGAGCATTTCTGCTCATCTACGCTGGTCACAATCATTCTCACTCTTTCCATTGATATCACTGTAAAGGGAAGGGATGTGACTAAACTTGATAGTATTTCTAGGTAGTCTACAAAGGCCATTTATGCAGCAATAGATATCCTTACGTTTGCTACACATATTTCAGAAGCAGCAGTCCAAGTAGGAAGCATACCCTCTCAGTAAAGAAATTTAAAATGCAATTATATTACTTGAGCCATCATCAATACTAATTTGTATCTTCCTAGCTTGCATTTAAAAATAGTTAAATAGTTCTATAGTATACACTTGAGATGAATTAACTCATGGAACATATTTATATACATACTGTTTATTAGGCCAGTTCCTATAGAAACGTAATTACATAACTACACTGTGTATATATGACATGAAGATGATTGATCAGGGCTTCACAGTAAACATGATTAATTGCAGGAAGCCTCAGAAACTCAGACAAAGAGGTTGTAAAACACTTAGTAAGAATATGCTTTTGTCCATAATTATGTGTAATGGTCCCACACTTAAGAGTATGATGGTAATTGTTCCTTTCATTACTTGTAACAGTTGATTCTTAGAATTATTCTAATCTTCTTTACTGGCAGCATTTGAGAGAAGATTTTTTTCTGAAATGATATCAGGAGTGTGCATTATTAAGATCAGTTTAACAGTTATTTTTGCATTAAAATATTCACAACATAGTGAGGGAGAAAGGGGGAATTGCAGTACTTTGAGAACCTCAAAACACAGCAGCTGGCAAATCTGGAAATCTCTAAAATGTTGTTTATCCTTCTAAGCAAAGACATATAGAAAGTGGAGTCAGATAGACTATAGGGTCTAATTTATTTCATTTCTTTTATTAAAATTATTTCTAAAATTCAGCTATGCATCTTGCATTGAGATAAACAAATAAATTCAAATTAGATATCACCATTTACAACTGTGTTTTATTTTTGTATGTATGTATGTATCATTCCTTTCTGTGTGTATAAACATTGCTGGGATTGTACACCTCCTCTTGACTTCTTCAGCACACTGTTGGCACTTTGGCTTATGAATTGCTGTGACAGATGTTAGCGCTATCAGATAGAAATTGTGCTACCAGGGGTTTTATTTATTTTTAGGTACTATCACAGCTAGGATTTATGACCTTGTCACCCTTTGTAACTTTGTAAAAAAAGAGGGGAAGGTACAATGATGCTTGTGGTCATTCTCTTCAAATGTAAGTATTAGGGTTGAGAAATTGCTTCAGAGAATCATATAGGATCCAATACCCTTTTTCCAGTATGGCCTTAACTCTATAAAAATAACAAAACCTTTTGAAGGTTAGTTTAAAAAAAAATCACTTTAGAACCGCAATCTTTTTAATAGCAGAGTGCAAATTAGGTTCAGACACAGTTTGAAGTAGTTTCCTTTCTAGGTTCCTTCTTCTAACACAATCACGGCCATGCTTTTGAGCAGGATATCCACATACTGCCACACTGTAATCACAGACCATACCATGAAACTTTGTTTACCCTTAAAGTCATTACTCTAGTCCATTGGGCAGGTAGATTCATATCTGTCCAGCAGTAAAGACGCAGACAGTGTAAGATGAAACAAGTCAACAACTGTGTTAATATACAGCTCCAATAACTGCTGGAGATAGCATCTACACTGCACAGATCACTTTTCTTTCTAATTAAATCAGAACTTGAAAAAGCAAGAAATGCTTTATTAAAGCTATAATTTCTATAAATCAAGCGGTCTTGTTTCCATGGCAACATGCCTGTCATAAGGGCATTCATCGGAGTACTTGGGGTACATGGGCCACATATTGCAAAATACCTGTTGGAATGTACTGCCTGTTATAGATCTCAAAGCTATTAATGCATGTTTCCACATACCATGAATTACTGAAATACTGGGAGTGCTTCCAACTTCTGCCCCTCAGGAGGTCTCTAGGACAGTCTGTTGAGTTTTCCCCTTACTTTCACCCAGTAAGTAAGTCACTTTACAGGTTTTGATACCAAACAGCATCTGACTATTGCAGGTGAAATATAGTCTTTAGCTATGTTTCACCCACAAATAGAGTAATCTGTTGACTCTCAGCCCTAGAAATGGGACTTCTACTTTCAAATGCACTCCTTTTGTAATCCTTCTTCAGCATCCTGAAGTAGTACCCTTGTACTATAACTTTTCTACTCCTGCAGCTTGCTTACCTATTAGTACCAAGCCAGAGGTAAGCATGGGCTCTGCAGAGTTAAGTGTTAATTCACAAGATATGCAGAAGAAATTGTATGTCCACCTCACAGTTGTCACTGGCTATGATTTTGGCCAGTTGAAATGGGGCAGTGTTTACTTCATTTATGCAAGGTAGAAATCCTCATGTCTGAAATAAGGTCATCACATGCATCATCTAACACAAAATCAATTACATTTTCTTCATCTATACAGATTCACCTAATGGGACTGAGTGTTTCACTAATACCTTCAGAACCATTTGTGAAATAATTAGAAATTAAACTTATATTTAAAATGTAACATTGTTCACACATATAGGAAATACGGACTTTCAGGGCAAGATGCAGCTACACCTGGTATGCCAGGAATTCACTCCACAGCAGTTCCCGTGGCAACAGTGGAGGATGAAGCAGAGTGGAGATCCTGTGGACACACTCAGTCCCAATATCAGCAGACATGGGAACCAGGTGGTACTAAAACCTGACAAGCCGCATACTCGCTACCCTGAGCCAACAGCCTGTCATCTTTTGACAAAATGTCATCATTTGTGCTAACTTCGCTTCATTATAATGCATTTTAATACAAAAAAGCATCTCTGCCTCCAATGCTACCTCTCTCCAAAGTGAGACCACCCCTCTTTGGTTATGCTCTTTGAATTCTTTGTGGTATATACCTTTAAAAACAAAGTGAAAGAACTTTACACTAATAATAACAAAGTTATGTATGACTTGAGTCACTCAAGCTCCACCTTGAAGTTGAAAAGAGTATAAAATGACCCAAGGAAGGGAGAATAATAGGGAAGACATCGTGGACAAGCTGAGGAAGATTTCATCAGCAGATAACCCTTGCCTCCTGTTGATGGGTGACAGGAGTCGCCGATCAATGGGCCAGACCTTTATTCCCCCTACATAGGTACGCCTTTAGGTAAGACTTGCACTGTACCAACTGCTTCTCTGGGAAAATTAGGAATCTCTAGATAAAGTTACTTTTCACTTTTAAAGCCAGACTGTGTTATTCATAAATTTATCGTGCATTTGCATAATCTATTATTTGCACATACTTTTGCAGACAGTGTATTTATCACCAGCAATCCATAAGAACCTGTATCTGTTGCTTCAATAGGCTGCCCTGTTTAAGTAATAGCTTTCTCATTGAACACAACCAAACCCTTCAGTGTGGCCGTGTTCATGAGCACAATTAGGCTGAAGGTGCAGGGCGCTACAAGCACATCCAGAATCGTGATTGTTCAATATATCGAACACATTGGGACTAATAGTACCAGATTAAGCATCGCTCAGAATCCAAGCCTAGCCTCACGCAGCCCCTCTAATATCTGAGGACCAGCTGGAATGCAAGGGGGCTTATTTTCTGCCAAATTGTCTTGCCTTTTAACACAATACCATTTCAGTCCTGTTGTCTATCAGGACACCTCACCATCACTTTGGCAACAATTCCAAATAAATTACATGAAATATTACTGTTAAAAACCAGTCAGTAGTCCTCCACAAATTTATTCCTCTGCTTAACATTTTATTCCTTGTATGAGTTACATAAGCCTCCCATTTTAAAATGTTAATACTACCTGCTCCACTGTGTAGTACAATATCAGAGATTTCACGGATCTCTGCAGTACAATTTAGACCTGGCTTTCTGTGAGCATAAAGGGCTTTGACTGTCTCTAAGCAGAGAGATGTTTATTGTCCCTGCCATCATTTTAGGTTTATCTATCGCTTAAGGTTGCTCAGCATTTCCATAAAATTTCAGGTGAAACCCTCCTTCATAACACATCTACCATGACTGCCAGTTTTAATTGCTTTATTAAAACCAGATTTATTATACTCTTTAGCTCTTTTGTTTATATTCATGCAGCAGAGGATACAATGACCTCTGCAGTGAGAGACAAGACAATCCAAGTGAGTACTTTATGATACTGTCTTTGACAAAGCAGGTGTGCTATAGTGCTACACAAACAGGTTGTAATGGAAACCATTGCTCACCTTCATAAACAGAAACACAAGGTAGTAAATAAATTCAATTACTGTTGGGCCTGCAACCTCAGTCTTAAATTTACTTCACTAGTAATCTGCCAGTGAGCTACGGAATGAGCTTCCATCAAATCAATTCATGTTAATCAGAAGCAGTGGTCTCCTTTGGAAAAGCATCATTTTAAATCTTCTCAAAATTTATCAATGAATCCTTCCTGGTATCACATAGGACTATATAATATAGTCCCCAGGAGATGTAGTCTACAAAGTTTTATGCAATTTTAAAACAGTGATGCAATTTTAAAACAGTGAATGTGTTAAGTTAAATCACAGAAGAATGCCATGATATTACCATGCTGCACAGAGAAGCAGAATAGAAATACAACCACCCTCTTCCTCTTCTGCTAGAAATGCTACAGAATGTGCCAGTTTCACAGGGCGTGAGGCAAAAAACAGGACTTATTGTATTACCAAAATACACTGAATTCTTTTTCTGTGAATGGAAAGCCTCAAGGCTAAATACTGTCTGCAGGAGTGCAACAGAGAGCAGGGCCACTTATATCTCACTGATCCTTCACCCCAGCCTTGGCTCTGTCGATGGGCTGCTGTAATTAATCAAAATCCCAGAGGAGCAGTGTGCTAGACAAGGTAAGTGCAGCCTCTGCCCTTAGGCTACACCTCTCCTCTGGCATGGCATGACCCTCTTTCCTGGCCTAACTGTGTCGGTCAGGAACTGGACGTTATTGCTTCTCCTTGGTGTGGTACAAAGCTATAAAGAGAATTTCTCTACAGAAATGGAGAACAAAATTTTTCTGGCATACTATCATCTTAGAAACATTCAATTAGGATAAGAAAATCTGTTCTAGGAGAAATTCTGAGGTGGAAAGGTAGAAAAGCTCAGTAATTTGCTATAAAAAGAAATAATAGATACATACACATTTCTGTTGAAAGACCAGATACTATTAGTGCTCCCTTTCTCTATTTATTACAAAATTGCCTTAGAACAATAACAGTAAACAAAATACTACAGCACTAAGCTTTTTACAAGGTAACATGCAAATAAGGTTTTTAAATATAGTCAATTTAATATTTGATTACATTATTTATTCATCATCTATGACCCACCCTTGTGGGGAAACATTACCTCCTTATTAATCAAAAATTACTTCCTCTTTGAATGCAAACCACATTAGCACTCCAAAGGGACATTTTTCCTTTTTCTTTTCAGCATTTTTCTGTTTAATTTAGTATTTGCTATGCTTATTTTTTAAAACATTACCAAGGCTGTATTTACTTTTAAAAGAGTGAGCAAAGGGTGAGAATTCTAGCACCATCGATTGAGAGAGAGAAAGGGTTATGTATGCAATAGGATTACAACATGCCTTCTTTACTGCTCTTGAAGAGGGTAGATGAGTAACATCTGACCTATACATGTACACTTTTCTTTTTGCTTTTTAATTAATTTTCTTAATGATAATCAACACCTCCTACTCTAAGCTAGCTATTATTGTTTTTCTACTTTACAGAAGAATCACAGAATAGTTTGGGTTGGGAAAGACCTTTAAAGGCTATCTAGTCCAACCCCCCTGCAAAGAACAGGGACATCTTCAATTAGACCAGATTGCTAAAATCCCTGTCCAACTTGACCTTGACTATTTCCAGGGATGGGGCGTCTACCACCTCTTTAGGCAATCTGTTCTAGTGTCTCACCACCCTCACCACAAAAAATGTCTTCCTTAGATATAGTCTAAATCTATCCTCCTTTAGCTTAAAATCATTACTTGTCCTGTTCCAGCAGGCTCTGCTAAAAAATCTGACCCCATCTTTCCTATAACCCCCCTTTGAGCACAGAAAGGTCATAGTAAGGTCTCACTAGAGCCTTCTCTTCTCCACACTAAACAACCTCAGCTCTCTCTGCCTTTCCTCATAGGAGAGGTGCTTCAGCTCTCTGGTCATTTCTATGGCCCTCTTCTGGAGTTGCTCCAACAGGTCCATATCCTTCCTATGTTGGCAGACCCTGAACTGGATGCAGTACCCTAGGTGGGGTCCCAGGAGAGTGTAGCAGAGGGGGAAAATCGTTACCCTCAACCTGCTGGTTTCACTTACTTTGGTGTAGCCCAGGATAAGGTTGGCTTTCTAGGCTGTGAATCCACACTGCAGGCTAACGTCCAGCTTTTCATCCATGAGTACCCCAAGTCCTTTCCCCACAGGGCTGCTCACAATGGCTTCATCCCCCAGCCCGCACTGAGGTTGCCCCAACCCAGGTGGAGGGCCTTTCACTTAGCCTTGTTGAACCTTATGAGGTTCATATGGACCCACTTCTCAAACTTGTCCAGGTCCCTGTGAATGACATCCCTCCCCTCAGGTACATCATCTACAACTTGCTGAGGGAGCACTCAATCCCACTGTCTATGTCATTGATGAAGATATTAAACAGTATCAGTCCCAGTTAAGGATCCCTGCGGCACTCATCACCGATCTTCATGAATGAAACAGAGGAAGACTAAAAGACAAAGTAAATGACAAAGGAAGCAGAGCAGTCTGGCCCTGAATGGCAGCCAACAGCTTCCATGGGTGGCTAGGGAAGAAAGAGAGAAGGATGGAGGGAGGGAAGGAAGGAAGGATGGAGGGAAGAAGGAAGATATTTGCCCAACAGGTGACACAGTCCAAGGATCCCACTTGCACATAGCAACCCCATGGACTGCATGTGTGGGCAAGACAGAGCTCCTTTTGCAAGTCAAATTTGAACAATATAAATGCTGAGATTTCAACAGCTTTTAAGGACGCATTTCTTCTTCTACACTTAGCATATAAACATGACAGATTTCTACTTTAGTAGGTTAATAAAGGGTAATAATATTTTACTATAGGCTTAAGAAAAAGTTAAAGTAGACACTTATGCTATCCTTGCTGATAAAAGAAAGTACATGTCTTCAGGTCCTTGGTGGACTGGAGTCACTATTATACAAGCAGCATTTTATAGACTGGGAAAAAACTAAGTATTCACTCCTTCACCAAGACATCTGAAGGATTTCAGTTGACAGCAGGTCTGGATAGCCAATTCCTTTCACGGTAGTAAAATCCCACCCAGTGCTGCTTTTATTTTGCTTCTTTAATATTTATTAATTGTTTTAATTATTAGCGATGACTGGGGAACCTGTGCAGGAGGAGCTGCAGACGATGAGATGAAAGATGTACTAGATAAGGCCTTGCTAATTCATTAACACATTAGCAACAGTAGAGGCAAATATACAAGGGGGTAACACTTAAAACCAAACTACAGTAATATTTCACAGTAAATTAATATTGGCTTATAACTCCTTAAAGCATAAGAGAAGAAAAAAGGACTTGGAATTGTAAAACATTTAAGTAAAACACTGAATTCTCTATATAATTACCCCCCACAGATTATCACAGCATACTCTCTAGTACATTTCCATGCCCTTGACTTACACGCTGTTGGACAACTTTTTGTATTTTTAATACAGTAGGAGGCAGTTAACAAAACAATCATTTCTTTGTTATTTACTCATTATTGAAATTGTGCCCTCAATAAGCATTTAAAACATTTTAAAAAATACTGTTTTTCTTCAGAAACTGTAGAAAACTAGTAATTATTACTAAAAAGGCTTGAAAGCAAATAGATTTCACAACAAAATGATTTTTTGCTCTTAATGTGTTAATGGATGTAGATTTATAATATTTTTATTTCTGAAATATTTTATTTGCACGTTTCCATAAATACCATTCACAGCTTGTTTAGAATTACTATACCCTTAAATGCAATGCTCTTTGTTAGCTGCATCAGTTCTGTCCATCCTTCTACATACTAAAGAAATATAAATGCTTTCTGCCTTCAGTGTTTGGAACACTTTGTACTTAGATGGCAATATTAAATTCACAGTCACACAGCTGCCATTTCATTCTCAGGCACTGCTGAGAGTTAAAGCATCATAGACATCCCATGTACCTAAAGCCAGCTCTGGTGTTCTGGAGCTCTCTGTTAGCTTTTCTCCTCCTTGTTGTTAAAACAAGTGTTTAGTTAATTTTGTCTGGTTTTGTACATGCAGTGAAATTGTAAGCACCAAGGAATGGATATCTTCTGTCATGTTAAAGAAGACAAAAATTCAAACTATATTTAGTCATACATTTTCTGAAATTCCAAGTTTGTAATACTTTTACTAATACTTAACACCCACCGTTTGAACAATTGACAAAAGAGACACTAGTTGCTAGTCTACATAACTAACATACTACCGTAGGAATTAGTGGTTGCTGGGCATAAGTAGGAAAGAATATTTCTGTATTTCTTCAAATTATGTGACATTTTCAGTGTTTTTTTAACAAAGAAAATTTTTAAAGTTGACTTTATCCAAAACAGATTGAGAGTACATACTTTGCTTGTATTTTATATCTGTCCATATATGCATAAAACTAGGGAATGCAGTCACTTTAATGAATGTTTTCAGGCAACAGATTATTTTAGTTTCTTGTGAGCACAACCCACAATTAAGGTATTCTCTGTATGCATATGGGAATTATGGATGTTTCGAATGCACAACTTTCCAAAATGGTGTCTGGAATAAACTCAGGAAAAAACAATAGACTATGGTAGAGGTAGAAATGTTTCACTACCTGTTCTGAATTTTTCCCCTTAATTAATTTGCTGAACCCTCTCATCAAATTAACTGTACTTTTCTTGAGCTGTTCTGTGCTTACTTTTCAAACATTTTATTCCTTACTCCTGGAACATATCACTAAAAAAGTTTAAGTCTTTCTCTGTAAGTTCCACATTTAAGCTACTCTTATCTTCTGATACATGCTCCACAATGTTTGATCCTCTGATAGAAATTTTAGCCATCAGCTTTAACAATACAATAGGGATCACAACCAGTAATTTTCTTAACTATAAACTGCCGAATTTCTGAATAATTGTGGTGTGAAAGCACCTCTGCAGGGTATTCATCCAAAAATGTGTGCACACATAACCCTTAAGGAAAAGATGTTGTCAAATTCTCAACATGGAATAACTTCCTTATTTTCTTTTCAACAAAAGCCATCAGCAAATAACTGCCTCTGCTTGGTAACTTATGTCATGTAGACAGATGCATAAGTTAGCTGTGATCAAGCAATGTGAATTGCATCCTGATCCAGAAAAATGTAAGTCATTCCTATGTCTATTTCTCATTTCCTATTTTCTATTACTCACTCTCCTTGTGTCTAATAGACTTTATTGTTCTTGCATTAGGGCTGAGTAGCTGAAACCCTCAAGATTAAGAAATAGAGATTGGATTTTTATGATAGGTGATTTCTACATATCTGTTTGTCATTTGCTTTTATTTGCAATTCAGAAATATTATGTCAGAAATTTTTAAGAAAATAAATATCTGGACTGGATAAGCACACAGCTCAATAGCGGATTATATTCTAGGTCATCTCCAATATGTCACATGTCTAGCCTCATGAGGTGCCGGCAAAACAAAGCTAAAAAATAAGCGCTGCAAAATTCTAGAAAGGAAGCCTGAACCATACCCCTTTACTCCTGTTCCTGTTTCCTTTTATCTCCCTCACCCCCAAATGCCTCTAAATACCTCTCCCTTTTTTCTAGACAAAGCGTTCCATTTTCCCCTGTCATCACTGGCTGGCTTGTTTAATTTAGAACATGATCACTTCCTATGCCAACATATTCAAGGGTTCCTGTGACAAAAGGCTCATAAATCTGTTCACTCACTTTGTCTGCCCAAGTCATTACAGCATGCTACAGTGTTTTACTGATGAACATTGAGGTCTTGCACATCCTTTTAAGGAAGGAAAGATGTAGCTGATCTTCATTTTCCTAACATACTTAACCTCCAACAACGTGGATACATACTGGCTTCCTTATAAACCAGTAACGCCAGACAAGAGAGTGCTGGAGGACACATACACAACTGAAAATGAGTAAGGGAGAATGTTCTCCAAAAATAAATTAAAAACAGACCACATGTGATGAAATTGAGGATGGTTTCGTTATATAACAAGGGAGAATGGGTAGACCAGTGTTTGTGTTACAAGAATATCGAAGACATGGGGTCTGCATGTTAGTATAAGGCTTTAGGGTTTGCAGGTTCAAACTGAACTAGCAACTGGAAGAGATTCCTTAGCTAAAATTTGTATGAGCTACCTCTGCTTTCCACAAAATATATGATTCTATATTGCACATGGTGTTTGCAGGCTGTATGAGACAGTGTATCATATCACAATCTTCAGTCTGGCAACTGCAATTTTTTTCTTTACGTCTTCCTGCTATCAGGCCAGCTGGCTTTCTGGACTACTGTCATACTTAAAATTTCTAAAATTAAGGCTAAAAAATAACCATGAACTTTCAATATTTGTTTAATCAAGAAAATAAAAAGTCCAAACTTAATAATAATTCAATGCCAATGAAATCAGTAAAAGGTAATGATATTTAAAGATACAGAAAAGAAGCAACAAGCACACCATATTTATCCTTGCAGGAGCCCCATTATAGTCAGCTTAGTTGAACCCCTCCATCTTGTACAGTACCAAAACATTTCAGAAAGAGAGATTAAAATTCTCAGAAAAAACCCTTCATTTTGAAACGATATACATTTAGGTGCAGTAAAGAGTTCCCTAGAAATGCACTCTCATCAACAGAAGAAATCTGAGCTTGCAAATAAACATTACTTTATATCTTTCTCACACAAACCATGAGGCAAAAGAGAGCATTAAAGAAGGTTTCTAAGCTGCTGAAGTACAACAGAGCTTCTACTGAGAAAAGGAATTAGGAAATAAATTTACAGAGAAGTTACTCAGCACTACTCTGAGTTACTTTAAGTCCCTCATCTCCTTCCTTTCTCGGCTTTTCAAAATTATTAGCAGAAACATTATCCACTGCCAGCTCACCAAACCAAGAATACGTACTAGAAAGAAAAACAGCAAAATGAGAGGCTGCTAGAGTGAAAATAGAGAAGCACAGCTGTTATGTATGAACATGTATGTGTATTAAAAATATACATATGACATTCATGCATGCACACATGCACCCCTACATGGAATAATTAGCACTCACGTAAGGGGAAAAACAGATGTGCACGAAGCACAACTTTGCAGCTACACAACGCAGTTTCACAGAGGCACAATTATCTATTTTGAGTGCTAACACAGTCATGTAAATATTTTGTAGTTACAGTAGATAACAAAACATAGCAACTGCAAAGTAACACCATGCGTTTGGACCAGTATTGCCTATACACCAAGGTCCAGAAACAATTTCCCCTGTTATATAAATAGATTTGTGCAGCAGGGTCGAGTGAGCACTGGGATGGGCAGTTGGCCGACTTCTGGGGACTCGACAGATTTTTGACATATGAAGCACCAGCTATTGAAGGCAGCAGGGACTGCTCTCAGAAGAGATTATAAGTGGAAAGAAAAACCAAGCCAGTCAAAAATATCCTCCATGGGCTTACACACACACATGTCCAGGTGACAGGAAGAAATCATAACTAAATAATCTGAAATCAATATATGTCCTTGGTCATAAAGAGAAAACAGACTCTAGCAGTGTAGTGGTAACTCAGGTGAAATTGTTTTAAAATTGTTAAATGAATTTTGAAACTTCTGGTTTATAGTATTTAAATGCATTCAGAAAATAGCTGTTGTTCACTTGAGTGACTGAAAGGTACACAACAATTGAGAAGAAACAGAAGCATTTAAAAAAGGTTCCTGTTCTGAAAATTCTGATAAGCAACCTGAAATTCGAGCACCACCTAATTTGTTACTTTTTTTTAATAGTTTGTTTTCTTGTTGCCATCATCAATTAGCAAAGTTTCTGTGAAAAAGAAGTTCAGCACAGCATTAATTGGGACCGCACATAATACAAATCACAGTTACGTTTCAATGCGTTGGCAATGCAGAATATTGTCTCTGTGTGTGCACACAAAATGTGACGCAGGTAATTTTTAACTTGTGAATTAATAACACTTCAGAATAAAGTACAAATTTTTTTGATCAACTGAGGTGAATTCCAACACCCCATGACAGTTTCATAAATGTACTTATAGAATTTTTCACAGGGGGGGGAAAAAAAAAAAAGGCTGATTTTTTCAAAACAGTAAGTAGAAATTTAGGGGGGTAAGTTTAGCAATGAAGCTGAAGCAAACCCAATTACAGTCACTCAATTTTCATCTTATCTTATAAAAATTTAAACTTTCATTTGAAATGAACTTAAATAGACAGCCTTAGTTGCATGGAGTGTTCCCAGAGGAGCCCAATGCATGACGAAACTAAGGACTTCAAACTCCAGAAAGAATAGTCTTGACTTGACTGAGCCATCCTGAATTTGTCCTTACTTTGAAGGAAGGATTAGTGTTGCTCAGGTTGCATATTGATTGCCATCCTTCTCTTAAAAGAACTGTTTTTCAGAGATGTCTCTCCCTCTTTTTACTGACGACAGAGTCAAGTTGTAGGTCATTAGAGCTGGCCCTGAGAGGCTTAGCCTCAATTTCAATTCAAGAACTCTCTTGAGATGACCTGCACTACTGTTCTTCTTGCATTATTCTGGAGACACTTCTTCCTCAGTAAGAAATTTCAGGCTGCACAGTTTACCCATATTTCTTGCTTCTTTTCAGTACAAACTTGTCAATATTAAAGCAGCAGTACTTTCAGAAAGGTTATTTGCCATCTGTCCTTGGAGTCATGGATCCTGATCTGAATTCCTGACAGCAGAACCCATCAGATAACAGTCAATTTCAGTATACAAAGCCTGTTTCGAAATATTAATTCCCAGTTCAGCAGTTTTCATGTTCTGGTCATCACAAAATAATGTGAAGGCTCAGCAGCAAGTAGGAAAGGTCTCCTCATGGCTTTTCTGTAGGGATGTCATCTAAACCCAGGGGATTTGTCTTCAGAACTCAGCCATATGAATCTGGTGGTACAGAACTATAAGCCTACTTAATAGCCCATCTGCTCTTCAGAAGGAGGCTTACTTGCAGCTTTGTTCCAAACAATACTGATGAGCCACTGATTTTTCTTTAAATCTTTTGGGCCTCTCTACAAAATACCTTTTGTCATCTTAGAGGATGCCTGAGAATTGAAGGACAACCTTTCTGCTTTTTTTCAAATCCACCCATCAAAATATTCTTTTTGTATTTAGATGGAACACATGAGTAATTTCCCATTATAAATAGGGGTTAAAAGAGTGAGCTGTCAAGAATCAGCAATGTTTTAAAATGTTTGGACATTTTCCTCTTAGTGGTGTATAAATATATGAAGTCATGGGGCCTTTGTTTTGTTTATTTTCAATTGGATTCACATGTATTTCATTTTTAGTCTTTGATAAAAGACCTGCAACTACTTCCTTATGCTCCTAATCCTGCTGGAGGACATCTTGAAAGTATTAGATCATGTTTACTATCTTAATAAGCTGAGAAAGAAAGATTGACATCCTCTAAACACAGATTCTTTTACATTAAATGTGGAACACTAATTGGCATTAACTTAAAGGCAAAGGCAAACTAAAAATCAGAACTCCCATTGGCACATGTCATTCTTTTTACATTAGTCTGGTGCTTGTCAGAAAGTCAGTATGAACTGCTGCAAATTTCTGAATTTTTAGCAATAATATCAGTACCAAAATGAATATTTACATAACTTTGTACACACACACACGCACACGCTTTCCCATAAATATACGGGCTGATTTATACCAGTTTTGACACAGGTGGGTAGCTGTCTATATTTCTTCTTCTAATATATCTCACACTAGACCATAATTCAAGGATTTAGGTGATAGGGAACAAGATTTATGAACAAAGCAGATAAGACTTCTGAATTTCAGACTGCCTTGGTGTTGGCTATGAAGTTGTTGGAGGGTCTTAGCCTTGAAAATCATTTCTTTCACATAAGCTTCTGTAATACTGAAGATCAACCTTGGCCTTTCACGATCCTCATGAATGCCCTCACCACTGGGTCAGTCTCAGAATCTCAACCTAGAGTTCTAAACCCTCCATTTTTGGAAGGATAATAAAAGGGAAAATAATCCCTCAGGAATTACTCTCATCCTGCCTTCCCTTCTTTTTTTCTTTTTTTCCACTCATACACTCTTTCTTGTTTTAGTACTGAGATATGATCAAAACTAGACACTTTTTTAAGTTATATGGATACTGCAAAGTGCAGATAATGGAAAAGTGGTTTTGGAAACATCACTGGGTGGGTGAATCTCAAATTTTTAGGTGTTCTAATACTTGTAAAGAGCTGATCTTGAACAGTCTGGCAAAAACACTGGAGACTAGAATCTGGACTCTTAAAAATTCAGACCAGAGAAGCAGCATTAAGTCAGGCTTTCTACTGCTGGGTGTGTGATTAGACACAAACTTGACAGCAGTACTGGCAACAGCTGGAACACTTCTGTTTAAAATTATATATTGTGCAGAATGGCATGGTTCTTTGATTGATCATTCTTTATAATCCAAATGTATGTGTTTGTCATAAGGTAATTATACAGTGTGAACATCTATTTGCATGATGACATCATTCTGCTAACTGTGCTCAAGTCCTAAATATATTATCTATGCATTCCTATGAATCTAGATGCTCACACATTTATATTAAATTCTGACTGATACTAATTACATTAAAAGTAAATTTAAATGGCAGTAAAAGTAGTTTTAAATTCTGCACTTTAAAGTGTACTCTTGTTTATGATATTAAGTTGTTTGTTTCTTTGTTCTTATACATGTGTGGGAGATTCATATTCACTTATTACCCACATGCAGCATTTCTGTCATCTGTTCCCTGTACTTTCATCAAGGGACTTCTCTTAGCCCCCACAAATCTATTTTACTTCTTATACATCTATTAGAAATTATGGCATACATCTTAATCGAGAGTATTAAAAGATCTAAAGAAAATAAAAATTTTGCATTTTCTCACCATCGTTGTATTTCTAATCTAATAAATTATACAATGAAAGTAATGCACTCAGATAATAGGAAAAAAATGCTTTAGCCTACACTGATCAAGGCTACCCACGATTTTTGTAAATATATTGTCATTGCAAAGATAAACATGCTTAATTTTGGTAATCTCTAGTCAATATACAGCATGCCAGTTAAATATTTTCTATTTATTACTCTCCAGGTGTGCCATAATCGAGAGACCACAAGCAAAACTACAGTCCCCTCTGGCCAGCCTCCCACTGTAAAGCAAGTATGGCAGGGATGGAAACAGAGGAACTTAACTAGCAGTAGTTTTAAGCTTCGAAGAACAAAGCCTTGCAGGCATATCAGAGGAGGGTTATCCTTGGACCCAACACAATACAGTATGGTATTTGGCTTACTGAACAGACTCTACAGGTGTGTCTACACTGTTAACTTGTGTAGCTTTAGATACAGCCAAAATTATCTCTCTGCCTTGAGTGTCTGTGTCTCTATTTAGTGTCAGTTCCACATTTTTCACATTTTCTTATAGAAAATAATTTTACCTTATTTTTTTTTCTAATAGTTTTCATCTTTCTCTGCTACAATTCTGGACTTGGCTTCTCAAAGCGTATTCCAGTTCTTAACATAGGGACTCAGTCAAGATTCATGCTAGGACTGGAAACCTTAAAAGGGGGCATAGCCAGAAAAGGAGAGCCTGAGGAAAAGAGTGTGATTCCCAGAAAAGTCTGTTTAGTCCTAAAACTGGCAAACAGATGCCTTCAGGTCTGCCAGTCAAATGCTGCTGCTTTGCACGGATACCACTCACCACTCAGCTTTCTGCACCTCCATGGTATGAGATATGAACGCCAAATGAGAAGGGATGACTTAAAGCCTTGCCTTGGACTTTACAGTCCCAGAGAGTGGTGGCACTACTCCACCAGGTGACAGACCTCCACCAGGAGCATTTAATTCAGAAGCTGTTAGCTCCTACCCAGACTCCGCACTGGGAAAGCAGCATCTGGTCTCTGCAGTAAGCATCTGCTAGAGGCTGCCCAAGAACCTGCAGCATTGCCACAGCTGTCTCCAACAGGAGCAAGAAATATTAGCCCAACATTAAGGTCTCATGCTGAAACACAGAAAGAGGTTACTCACACTATGAGATTGGAAATGATGAGTTCAGATGCTTCTTACTTTCCTAAGTTTGCACTGGCACACCTAGAACATAAGGTGGAGAATTACTTTCATTCTTTTTTAAGAGTACCAATCTTATGTTGCACCAAATCTGTCCATATATATTTAAGGACCCTTTTTTAAATCTCAAGCACCACGACCTCAGAAAACTCAACTCTGGATTGTTTACCTTGCTGTCCTGGCCTATTTATAATCTGAGTGCTACAAAACCATTACTGTGTTCCCTATTCAAAAGCAGATCTTGCTTCAAATTCAGTAGTTTTATTCTACGTTCCAGGCAGTGAACACAAACACTGAAACGCATTCAGGATATCAATTTTTTTTTTTTCCCCTACATAGCTTCACTCCAGCTATTGGCTTCTTTTCCTTGGTGTAAAAACGAGGCTGGGGGAAGAAAAATGGAGTAAATACTGGAGCCCTTATGCCTGAGAACAGCTGCTACAGAGCTCGGTTTCAAAGCTTTTGTTTGAGCTCGCGTAGCTATGCATTGCCTACCTCTAGCCCCGGCAGAGCAAATTTACAGAGAGCAATTCACAAGACTCTCTGAAAACTGAAGTCTGAAGGAATTAAACAGCTCTTCCTCCTTGCCACGATATGATTAGCTGTCTCTGAGGAGTGAGTGACGACGTCCCTCCCACTCAGCAGCTTCCGACTGACATTTCACTAAATAGAAATTGAATCTCAAAGGGTTGATCTGTCAAGCGGATTCAAACCAGAAAAGATCAGGCAGGTTCAGCTTCCCCCCTCAATTGCATCGTCGTTTCCAATTTTCACATTTTATGCTTCATGCAAGTGTTAATTATGGAGATAAAAGCCAACTTGCCTTTATTCATCCATTCTTAGCACGTACACAAAGGGAAAGTAGAAGTACATACAAAATTTAACAAAAAGAGGAGAGGCTGCTCGAGGAAAGTAAACCAGGTCATTAATGGATGCAACACAGATAAATCACCACTATGGTCATCATCCTCATGTAATGCAGTAGGTTTTTCTTGCATAAATTTTCTTTGACTTTGTCTGACTGGAGCTCACGTAAAATCAGATTTTGAATTCTATTATATTTCCTGCTTTAACTAGGGCAGTCATCACAGAAAGACAATTTATACCACAGGTTTATAGTACCATCGAAAGAACTATGACCTTCATACAAACAAGAAACTTGATTTTTCAGTTAGTGTCAAAGCCCCAGAGGCAACTAATTAAGAATATTTTACATTTCTGTGAGTCTCCATCAAACGGAAAGCATTTTAATTACATATAAAGTGATTGATGTAATCAACAGATAAATATTTGAAAGTGGTGTGTTTCCTGTAAAAAAAATTCATTTACATAGCCAAGCATGTATACACAAAGTGATCAGTACCCACCCAAGTATTTCAAACAACTGCTGGTCTCCAGGAAATCAATGTTGTATGATACTGAAACTCAAGCTGCACATACCCTAGTAAACCCAGCTTTCACAGGGAAAACACTATGTTGGCTGTTTAGAAGATATTTACAAATTTCAGCATAAATCTTTTTACATAGATGATCACCAAGGACAGATTTACCATAAATGAAGTGACACCACCACTATTTAACATGCAGCTACTTCATATTTGTGAGATGCAGGTTTCATCCCCTCCTCTATCTGTCATCTCAGAGAATTCAAACTACAGGTTGTATTTCTTTTGGTAATTCCCATAAACCCTGCCAGAAGAGGCATTTGGAGTAAGCCTGTTTGATTATTTTCTTAAAGCTCCCGCTCTCTGCTCTTGAAACTGTCCCACATGTTATAAACTATTATGCATTCATTAGAGAATTATGACCTAAACATCAGGCTGGAAGGCTTTTCTCTGATTCTCTGATTTTTTTTCCTACCAACCCAAAAAAATGCTTATCCATCATATTCACAGAGAAAAGTTTGTGTGCATGGCAGAATGATGAAGGAATGAGAGCATCTGTCTCAACTTTCATTTAGCATAATCTTGTTAACTATAAGTAAGACTGGCAATGAAGACACAGCAGCATCAGCTTTCATATGCACTTACAAAGACATAAAATAGGTATTCTGATGCATAGATGAAAACATATCATGCCACATCCTCACTAACTTTATTCAGGATGTTAGCTAGAGGTATATGTCTATCATACGTAAGCTTTTTGTAGCATATCCAAAAAAAGAGCACTTTTTTCTACAAAGTGGAATACCTGGATAGTAGTCAGCTTGCTAATACTTGTTCATGAGCAATGAGAAAATTGCTAGGAAATAGTGTAGCATTTCTTGGAAACAAAAGACAGGGTGTTAATGGAGTTAGGTGGGCAATGAGTCCTGCTTTCACAAAACAAAAGATGACAGGAAGCTTAAGTGGTCATATCCTGAGCACTAGAACAGTGAAAACATATTCCTTTCTGAAATTTCTCAAATGTATGTACCTGTATACACATTTATATATGTGTGTGTGTTTTTACCCCAATGGTCACCTAGCTTATTTAGAATAAATGAAGGCCAGTAGTCTTGTCTAGTCAACCACTAAGGTAACCCAGGCTCCAGTGTGGGGTTATTTTTATGTAAGGAAAGCAAACATGGTTTTGGCAAAAATGTTTTTGCATAAAGCACAGAAGAAAGGCTGAGAAAGATATTTTTCCCCCCTCATTTGTTAATCTCACATATGGCAGTGGCAGACTGCCCTGTCACAGTTTGGCATGAAAAAGTTACCCAAATGGAATAAGCGGTGCTCTAGAAAGTGCTGTAGTAGCTGGCATACAGTTTGTAAACACCTTAAATTTCTATGAGTCTATTGCCTCCATGGATTTCTCAAGGCAAAAGTGCCAAACAAGGATCTTTTGGGACTGTATAGCTTTAGACGAACCTTTACAATTTGCTGTGCCTGAACTGCACTGACCCTCCAAATAAGCAATACACTGGACCAATGCTTGTGCGAATACTGGATAAAGCTGACATCCTTCCACTGTAAAAAAAACAATCACCTTTCTTAAAGAAGTAGCAGTAATAGGAAAAATACCTTCCCTTTATTGCTCTACCTTTGTTGCTAAACCATCACAGTTTGATACTCTGGTCTTTATTTACCTTTAAAAAACATCATGCTGCGCTTCAGTAATGTACCGTTATCAGTGAAGATAGAAGGATAGTAGCAGAGGGTAAAAATTACAATTTGACTTTTCTTTGCACTTGTGGATATTACATGCTGCTAACAATGTTTTGCTTTACTAAAAGGAACGTATCAAGAGAAAAATAAGCTCTGACTTCCAGGCTGAAATTTGGGAAGCTCCTGAAGCTCTGCATTCACCAATTCCCTTTAAAAAGCTGATCAGAAGACAATACTTTTCAACACACTCTGTAATATACATTATGCCCACACAAGATATGACTCACATGAAGTTTAATTTTAAAGCAAATATAGTTACACTTCATTAAGCTAAAATGATATTTTAATAAATTAAAGCATGAAAAATATTGGGGGTGTAGGAAGAGAGTTTTGAGCAATCTCACAATTTTACTAAAAAGCAAGGCCAAAGGCTTTTCCTTCATGCAGAAGACCACAACGGGAACAGGTTCCATGCGGATCCTAGCACATGAACCTTTAATTGATTTGGGCCACGGAGATTAGAGAAAAGCCATGTGTAATGACTCAGAATCATCTTTTCCTTTGGTGCAGATGTTACAGGCATCTTTTACAAAGCAGAAACTTTGAAAAGTACACATATGTGTATGTGTACGTATGTACATACATATCTATGAATGACTTCAAAATTACTCAGGAGAGATTTAGGAAAGATTTTAGGAAGAAGTACTTCCCTGAGAGGGTGGTAATACACTGGCACAGGCTGTCCAGAGAAGCAGTGGCTGCCCCATCCCTGGCAGTGTTCAAGGCCAGGTTGGATGGGGCTTGGAGCAACCTGGTCTAGTGGAAGATATCCCTGACTATGGCAGGGGATTGGAACTGAATGGGCTTTAAGGTCCCTTTCCAATCTAAATCAGCCTGTGATACTGTGATACACACACACACACATATATATATATATATATATAGGACATAAATGTCTGACACTCTTAACATTCATCAAGAAACTGTTGTCTCCAGGGTCATATAGCTTCTCCATTTTGCCCCAGGTTTCCAAAATAATCATCCCAAAAATCTCATTGTATCTCATTGCAGCTTAAGTTAACTGTGCTAACACAACTTTAAGCATCAGCTGCTATTTGACTGACATTTTATAAACACAATCAGCGAGATTTTATATCTTGTGTTAATTCTTAAGGGCTACAAGTATTGAATACAGATTACAGCCTTCAAAGTTTAAAATGAGACCTGCTGCTCATATACAGGCTATCTCCTCCAGCATATCCATACGGGATACTCTACTGAAATTGATTTTAATTTTGCAAGCCCTATTACTTCACCTGGAAAAGCCACTATCAGACATAATAGGAGCAAAATAGTGTCTAAATGACAGCAATAATAATAATAATAATAAACAACTTCACAGCCTTGATGAACATTTAAAGTGGCATAAATGTACTTGATTTTACCTGGGACAACTGCTGGTCCTTCATGTAGGAAATTTCTAGCTGATTTTGCATAAGTAAGTACAGTATGAACACAGAAGCTGTGAAGGGCTTTACAGGGTGCTAAACACTATGACACAATTTTTTGACATTTACAGAAGCCTTTGTAATCCCTTAGCTAGCTAGATGAGAGAGAAAAAGAAGAGGAAAAACAACAACCACCAAAAAAACTATAGTCTGAAATTTTGTTTTATTCTTGGTATATTCCTGGTGAATGGCTTTTACTCTGATTCATTACCAAGGCATGGCAGACTGTGCTATTAAAAATGAAGCTTGTCTTCTTATATAGAATATGCACAAGCTGTAAGTTTGCCCGGAAAGCCTCGCTGCTCGCTAGCTTCCAGCTTGCAAAATGGGAAGTGCAGTTTTTAGTAACTGTTTGAAATACTACTACTAAGATGGAACAATTTGCAAAACAATGCCAAGCACCACATTTTTTTACTAATTTCACTAATGCAAGCCAGTAGTAAATGGTGCCTTAGATTTTTTACCTATCATAGAATCATGGAATCATAGAATAGTTAGGGTTGGAAAGGACCTTAACATCATCTAGTTCCAACTCCCGTGCTCTGATACCTCTCATGAAAACACTACAAATTAATGAAGAGTTTGCCGTGAGAGGGATTTATAAGTTGCTGGATTAAAGAAAAAAACACCTACCTTGAAGATGGCAAGTACAGGCTGGCCTGCTGAAAACCAACCTTGAGTACCATATAAAATGGCAAATTCTTGATAAGCTTTTTTGTTCATACCTCAGAATTAGCAAGAGAAAACCACTTCTGATAGCAATAGTAACAACTTACTGATAACTTACAGGCTTCTTTAGTCAACCCAGACGTCCTTCACTAGATTTCAAGGGCTCTTCCTAGCAGTACTGAGATACTCATCTGTAGCTTGCTTTCTAGCAGGTACCACCTACCATCAGAAAGTAATACCAGATCTGCTTTTTTTAGGTTTTTAGGTATGCAAAAAAAGTGCACAGATTTCCTCTGCAAGTTGTGTTTTAAAGTTCAATAACTTCCAGAAATTAATAAAAACAGACTGGTGGAAAAATCTACTATTTCCATTCTGCGATGAAATATTTATCGTGACTTGCCCTTTCAACTTAAGAATTTGTATGCAAATACACTGTAGCTATCTGAAGCATATTTTCTCTGCAAATATCCAAAGCCAGCAGTTACCTGTCATGCATCTTTTCCACTTTGTTACAAAGTTTTCCCAAAGAAATTTCTAGCACTGTTCCCATGGACTAACAAAAGAGACACTCTGATGGTGACTCATCCTCCTTACTTAATTAAAAGCATCAAGTGAGTTCATCAGTTGGTTATTTGCTAGATAGTTTTATAATGAGGGCAGTTCATATGCAAGGCATGCTGCAACTGGGGGGGGGAGAATATAATGTGAAAAGGAAAACTGTAAAAACAATGTGAAAGCTTTGGAGGAAAAGCGCTCACTTGATATTCCTGATTATATAGAGAATGAAATACAACTCAGCAAACTGTAATGACAATTTCAGCTGGAAAGAATATGGATTTACTTACCTCTCACCTACACAAGTAAAACATAAAAAGAACCCCACCAATTGTCAACTAGAATATGAATTATTATCTATGTAGATGATTTAGATAAGGTGAGATAAATAGGGTTCTGGAAGAAAAGGGAAAAAGATGAGGTTTCTGAAAGGAAAAAACTTCTCAAGCCATGTCGCATCCCTTGAAAATGAGGATTTTCAAGAAGCTATTGTTTTACTCAATAAAAAAGATATCAAGGTATTCAGGATATCCTGTCATATAGTACCTTTCAATAAGAAGAAAAACAGTGTGCTGTGAGAATCATTAGGGAAACTAGATAGGAATTCAAGGCAGCAGTTTGCACAGGGAGGCTAGAGGGAGCAATGAGCACACGTTGCATTTCACAACAGCTCCAATCGTGACAGAAGCAATTCAAAATTACTGCACCTGTGTTCAGAGAGAAGGAAATAGATTTTGATTTCCCACCTACATTTCAAGGCTTAAGCTTGAAGAGAATAAACAGCTCACTAATTTACTGCCTCTGAGTCTACCACCCAACTACAACAGCAATCCCTCATTGCTTTTTTTGCTCATTTCCCTTCAGCTACAGAGAGCTGCCATTTCTGCAGAAACACCATAGCCCCACTGAGTAAACCACAAGGCAATGTCTCAAGAGCTTCTGCAAACACTAGGTAGCATTGGGCACAACAGACCATAATTCCTTAAAAACAGTGTGAACACCTTATTCAGGTTGACTAAGGGAGCTAACAAGCAAGCTGATGGAGGAAGAACAGTGTAAGTATGTACTTCAACTCTAAAGTCTGCAACACGGAAGTAGAACTCACATCAGCCAAAGCATATCTGTACATCAGTTTTGCTGTTTGAAAGAAAAAGCAATCATTCAGTTCTGTCTTATTAACGTTGAATGCCACTACTTGATTTGTGGATTGATGAAAAGATTAAGCCCTAAAGGTATAATGAGTTATAAACCCCACTTTAATAAAGGACAAAACCAGTAAGTTTAGCATTTACTAGATATTTTTCCCATGTGGGGAATAGACCCATAGACATCCTACTAAGCTAAGGAGAGTTTACGTTATATTTTCTCAAGAGAAATCCCTCAACTTTACCCAATGATAATGAATTAAGTGTCTGATCAAAGATTTAGATTAGATGTTTGGAAAAAATCCTTTAGTGTGATAATGGTGAGACACTGGAATAGTTCAACAAGTGGACTTTAAAAAGGCTGAAGAACTCAATGGTCATAAATAATCGATCCCTGCAAATCAAAAAAATTTAAAAGGATCTAATGCTAAATCTTCTTTAAGATGGCCCTTTAGAATTTCTTTTGCCTTGGACAAACCTTGATTGGAGAGGTACAGATGTGTTTTTATGGTGCCTGTTTACACAACAGGTTAAGCAGAAACTGTAACACTTGTAATGGTCGTGCCTGGAAATGGGAATTCAAATCTCACTACAAATTATCACTTCTGTTTCTACTGAGTATTCTGAAAGAATACAGAAAAGCAGGTGTTTGCATTTCGAAAATCTGCATTTGTTGCAGAGAACACCACAACAGAAAACAAATATTATCAGAATTTAAGTAACTGGCCTACAGGTTGAGAGACACGGGAGTACTGATCCTTCACACTGGAGCAGCGCACCCCTTCTCAAACAGTCTGTTAAAAACTTCTTAAAGAGCTGTGATGTGCCTCAGACCCAGGAGATTCAGTATTCTTTGCTTTTGTCATGCTTCTTTATAAGTTACATTGTTATATATAGTTCTCTGCAGTAGGTATCAGGAGGTGACAGAGTAAGAAGATGTTTTCCTAAGCTGTGGAATAGCTGAAATACAGCTTTGAGAAAACAACCATTAAGTAGATCAGGCACAATCAGCTCAGACATGATCTGCACACACTGACACCCCTGAACAACACAATATGCTTCAACTATGTTCTTCTTCTTCCCTTTTTCCCCTAGCTCCTTAATTCTCCATTATAACTTTTTTTTTCTGGTGCTTCAGGCAATGCTGAGCAGTGTTTCATCCCGTTCATGTAGTTTCAGTTGCCTTAATATAATTTTAATCATTAGTGTGACTATAAATACAGATGTTTGGGAATTGATGTTTGTAGGTGCCACGGAAAGGTCTAACTGACCTGTGGGAATACATGCTCATGCCTGGCAGCATACACAGGCACACTCATCAGCTAAGTGAGGCTACACTGACAGTGAGCATGAATACAGAATATCTGAAGGTCTTTATTGCCTGTACTTTCTATTTTTATACATTTGTTTATCAGATATGTTAAGTATTTGGAGCTAATTTGCATTTCTATTTTCATTTACCATGCAAAGGCTTTTTTTTCCCCCTCTGAAATCAACAGCACTTAATACTCCCTTCTTCTCTCGCAAAATACAAGTTGTTTGCCTTTCCTCAGGCACTTGTCACATTCTGGAAAGACAGGCAAGCTACTAAGGCACTGCTAGCAAGCTGAAGTTGTGCACTGCTTTGCTGTGTCAAATTATTTGGCTTTTTCTTCTAATCAGGCAGAATTCCAAGGGCTACAGAGACCACACATTCTCTGAAGGGGACTAGAGAAAACAGCTCTTTCCAGGTTTAACAAGTGACACTTTTTTGTTCTTCCACCACCATTGGTCTCATGGAAATCAAATATAATACAAGACAGGGATGCCCCGTTCATTACTGCAACAGAACAAAATATGGAACCTAACCTACCAGCTTCACAATTCTCACAAAATAACCTACAGCTAGCGATAGGTAAGCTGCTAGTTACGTAGACCAGTATCTGCAGCAATTCATTTTAAACGGGGAAGGCAAAGGGAAGGATTTTCTCTGTCTAAACTCATCATGCTGTAACAGTATGTGTTTAAAAAAAATCCTCTGTGCTTTTCCTTGTTGTCTATTTGCATTTCTCTTTGTAGCCTTTTGCTAGGAAAGAGAGACCAGGTTCAGATAATCAGGTAAAACACAGAACAAACAAGGGTTTTAAGGTTCTAGAGTTTTCATAAAATGGCTGGTTCTTTATTTATTTTAATATCTGGATTTATGCACTTCCTTCAGTCAGGTAAGTAGCAGACATACTCCGATTCCAACTGTTCTGCTCTCACTGTTTCTAAAATCAGCTGTAAATGAACTGTAACTGGGGTGAATTCTCTCAGGAGCCTGTGCATTCTACTGCAGGAAGAAGAACAAGAGAAAGAGAAAAATGGAGAAAAAAATGGTAAAAAAAAGAAAGGCTAAGACATAGAGGTAGCTTGTAGCTGTGAGGAAGTGTGCTTTCTCCTTTGGAAAGTATACTGAGGCAGCGCTGGGAAAGAAGCCAGGTACACTGAAAAGCTGGCGTTGCACAGACCCAAAACACAGCAGGAGGTCAGTCACTCAGCAGCACTAATATGCCGAAATCACAGTCCTGCTGTTTAGATGGAATATATGGGCGCGTTGTTAAAATTACTGAGCCATCCATTTTTAAAGTTGTGGTTGAATTTGAAGGTCATAAGGCTGACCTTTAGACCAATATCCCTTACATGCCCCAACTCCTGAAGTTGCTCAAGTTATTAATGTTTGTTTATCTGAACTGTGCCTGATAACATGAAACAAAATATCTTATTCTGAATACTTTACACTGGCCGCAGGCCGGGTATTAAATGGTAACATTAAGCTATAATAAATTTTCAGATGGTTCTTTAGATTCTGCCCATGAATAGAAACCTTTAATCCCAACCATCTACAGCCAGAGTGGCAACCCAGAAAGGCACAAGCCTCAACTCTTCACAAAGCTCATGCTCCTCAGCAGATAGTAGGACACAGCGCTAAGCCTGACTTCTTCCTCTGTCCTATGTAAACAGTGAGAAATGCACGCAGCATAAATATGGGAGATTTCCTCTTATTTTCCAATCAGTTAGTTTTGAACACCAAAGAAAGTACAGGAGATAAGGGGTAATTTCCTCTCCTTTGATTCCTAAGTTCCCCTCATTTTAGCTGATGCACACATCTGATCAAGTGATTCAACATGCTAATCAGTACCAGAGAGATTCTGCTCTGGCAAATCTCAAAATTTCAGAACTTAAAATAGTAGATGAGCACACTCATTTCCATAAAACTGGTAACTGACAACATTTGGAAGTTCACTCATGCCTTTAGTGCCTCTTATAAAGCAAGCTAACAACTTTCTACGCTAACTAGGAACTTTGCTGGTAGCACTATCTGCCACCTAGACACCTAATCCCTTGTTTCTTTGATGAGATTTCTTTGTCCCATCACGATCACTTTCTGGAGCCACCACAAAGAAAAGCTAAACAAAGGAAATCAAACAAGTTTCTTCAAGATTCATTCCCTAGAAAATTACATAAGACTAGGTAGACTTTCTAACTTTAGTAACTTTTAGCACAAAATGTGATTCAGATATATGCTAACCCAGGTCATGTCTTATCCTCAATTTGACACTTTTATAACTAAAGTATGGAAAAAGAAAGGAGCCTATGATGATAACTATCATCAACATGCACCAGAACTACACTGCAGTAGGACTTATAAAAAGAATATGAAATTTAGTCTTGTCAAAAATTGCATTTCCTTATGCGACAGCTGCCCTTCATTCAGACTCTGCTACTTTGAGGACCTGAAAGACCTGAAGAAGGACATAAAGAGGTGCTTTTCTCCAACCACAGCATGTATCACATCAGAATATGGAGGTCGGCTATATAATTTGGCTAAGTATATTATTTCTGGGGGAAAAAATTGCTCTTGGGTAAAATTAAATATTTTGCTTGTGATTTGAGGGCAAGAATTAACCTATGATTTTAAGAGAAAGGGCAGAGATATGTTTTGAGTTCTGTTTGTACATGTCTTTAACACCAAAATCCAATTAACAACATCCAGAAGAGAAAGGGGCAAATAATTGGCAAGTTGGTGCTTCATATTTGATAATATACATTGCCCAAACACAGACTGCAATTACTTCAGGTCACATTGGAGAAACTTCTTTCTTATGGTGCAATGCAACCAGCCAAAGAAATCCCAACAGGGTATGGTTGTCCTCACCATCATGTACAGATACCATCAGAGGTTACTTGAGAAATGGGGTCCTCTAGTAGAGAGCAGGTTTACCTAGAGGTGAATCTTAGCATGTCACTGATAATGTCTTGATCATTTTTACACCAATTTCCTGGTTTCCAGTAACTGCATGAAATTTATAGAGTGACCCCAAATTATGTGTGGCCCCTACCCAAGTAAAATTAAGAACCAGCCACACCCTTTGGGAAACTAAAAGCTAATTAAAAGATTCTTTCTTCAACAAAAGTTATTTCAGGAAAGGAAGAAAAAAAAAGCTTCAACTAAAAACACACGAGGTGTTGGCTGACAGAAGCAATGAGGTTATTAGCAACAGAATCAGAAACAGCCATGGTGAAAAAGAAAGAAGATAAATTAAACATTCATATTTTATCTCAATTTCTGAAATATATGTTCTTAAGCCTACTTTGAAGTACGTGATTAAGTTCTCTGAAACCTTTTTATCTTTCCTTGATTGCTAAAGTTTGCTATCAGTGCAGAGCATGTAGCTGATATTGTATATCATCAAACTTGTTTCTTCATCTTCAAAAGTAACATCTAAACTTGTTATGAATAAACATAAACAGGGTGCCTGTTCCTCGTTTATTAAATATAAGCTGTAATAGAGAGAGAGAGAGTATGCAAACTCTTTAGCATAGCAGAAAATGTGTTCTCAGCTCAAGAAGAAACATAGGATACTGAATTTAGGGCAGAAGAATACATGACCTGAGATGAAGAATAGGCAGGGTTTGGAAAGAAAGGATATACACAGGTCTCCAGGGAAGTCTTAAGACAAAACGACATCTCATTTTTGCCTGCTTGCTTGGTGGCCTTCAGGATGCTAAGAACAGCTGGTGATGTTGCTGATGAAAGTTGACTCCCTGTGGCCCAATGACTCAGTTAGAAGTTCCGACTCCGAGGGTGGGGGTAAGTACAAAACTCAAAGAGAAACACATGCACAAAAAAAAGCAAACAAGAAAGCCTCTGAAGACCTGTAGCAAAATGTTCCAATATCACACGACGTAAATGTATCAATAAAGTATAATGAACAATTCTACATTGCTGGCATAGCTATGTAATTTACAGACTTGCCATAGGATAATAGTTTTGACGAGTCTGCCAAAAGCCTGGTAATTTGCATATAATTGTCAATAATGCTTCCCCATTTACTAGATGGAGGTTTGTTTTTCAGAGCATAGTTATTGGAATTCAATTTGCAGTCTCTGTTTTTATGACTTTTCTATACAGTACAGTATTATTTAGAATTAAATAGGGAATTTTAGATTCGGTTTTCTATCTCCTGACTCAAGGCAAAAAATCGAGATTACCTTTTGCCTAGAAACTAATACATAAAAATATAAAGAAAATTATTTAAAAAAGGAAGAAAAAAACCTCAAACACTTCTTTGAGTTTTAGCTCATCTTATTTGCAAACATTTGTGAAATTATTTACCTACAGTTTTGATGAAATAAATACCCTGATATACTTTATAGCTAAGTGAGGATTCAATTATTTTATAGCTAAGTGAGGATTCAATATGCTTAAATTTATCATGGGTTTGGTTTACAGTTACTTTAACAATAACAGATTTTGAAGCAAATTGGATCTTGTTAATATTAAAAAAATGCTTATATTTAACATCATATCCCATACTGGGATAGTGAATTCTAGCATCATAAATAACACTCTTCACAAGAGGATGACTGGAGATTAAATCCTCATCCTCCTGAAGCCATGGCAATCCTCCCAGTGACTATACCACAAGGGTTTCAGTATAGAAGGTTGGTTTGTATTTATTGGAGGGAGCCTGTATAGGCATGTCGTGGTTTAAGCCATAAATCAGCCACACAGTTTGTTCACTCACTTCCCCCCTTTTCTTCCCTCTGCTCCTGGAGTGATGGGAAGGAGAATCGAAAGAATGCAACTCCCACAGGTTGAAATAAGAACAGTTTAGTAACTAAGGTATAACACAAACCACTACTGCTACCACTAATAATAATAATGACAAGAGA